>BFEA01000311.1:1511532-1530164 GCA_003427395.1 Chara braunii | reverse complement strand
GTGTGTGTGTGTGTGTGTGTGTGTGTGTGTGTGTGTGTGTGAGAGAGAGAGAGAGAGAGAGAGAGAGAGAGAGAGAGAGAGAGAGAGAGAGGTCACCAACCTCACAGCTGGCCTCAGGCTACTTCCATCGATAGGATGAGCAAAATCGAATGAATCTTCCTCTTGAAACGGTATTCACCAGTTCGCAGTAGCTGATGCAGATCCCAGGGCTCGATCCCTAGCCCCCCAGCTTACCTGTGTACAGTACCTGTGTCGACCCCTAGAATTGAACCCATAACCTGTGTATTTGTAACAGTGGTACACTGCCGTAGGGTCCAGAGGTCGCAGGGGTTCAATCTGTAGACCTGTCGAGTAGGAGTCTTAGTCAGGTCTAGAAGCCGTAGCCGAAGCTTTCCCGAAAGGTCAAGGTCGTAGCTGCTACAGTCACAAAAGGCCAAGTCCACGGCCTTCCGGAAGGTCCCAGTAGTGGCCTTCGAAGTTGCCCACGTTTAAGACTGAGGCAAGTGGGCAAGTGGTGGAGTCTGCCCGTGCTGAGTCAGCAGTCCCACTCCTAGGCAGTCCTGGTCCAGTCAAGCAAGTACCGCATGGGACTGTGCACACTTCGGGGATGGGAAAGGGCCAGACCAACGAGCTGCAGAAGTATAAATCAAGAGGCAGCGCCCAGCCATTCATTCATTCCTGCGTGACCCATGTGGAAGCGCTGCCACAGCGACTTGTGCGAGGTGGTCTGCAGTGAAGCCCGAAGACGAAGTGGGCAGAGAGACGAAGCTTAGCCATAGCGATAGGGTAGCGGCAGTCATAGCCGCCATAGCTGTAGCTAATGTGAAGTGTGTGAGTGTGTGAGAGTGAACAGAGTATCGTGTGTGGAATATCCAGGGCGATGCGGGGTATGCGAACAGAGAGTTGTATGGGTGTTGTGTCGCCATAGCCAGTGGAAGTGAACTCATGTCTGGGTTGCTATATCTCTGAGTACTGAGTGGGCGCATGTCGCCAGTTTGCTGCGCTACTGTTTCCATGCATGTAAAGTGTGAACGAAAGCGAGTTTGATTGCATTGATATCGGAGCTGGTACCCGCTATTCCACGCGCAGCGTTGTGTGTCGCAGGGAGAGTGATGCGCCATAGCTGAGGTGGCCGTCGAGAGAAGAAGTCCGCCATAGCGAACCTGGAGGTTGAAGAAGCCGCCGCGCACACCTGCAGAGAAGACCACGACGAAGAAGAAGAGAGAGAGAGAGAGAGAGAGAGAGAGAGAGAGAGAGAAAGGTTGAGCGATACAAGATTGGCTTACCACGTACCTGCCTTGAAGACATCGCTACGGCGAGAGAGAGAGAGAGAGAGAGAGAGAGAGAGAGAGAGAGAGAGAGAGAGAGGAGCGATACAAGTTTGGGTTTCACTTACCTGTGAAGAGTGTCGTGCAGTCCCATGAAGTGAGAGGCAGCAATAGCCGCGGAGCTCGACCACAGAGAAACGAAGGAGGGTGAAAGAGAAGACAGAGTAGGAGACTGAGGAAGGTGGAAGAAGCCATAGCCAAGGAGGTGAAGAGAGAGACGATAAAAAAAAAAGAAAAAAAAAGAGAAGGAATACAGACGGGGTGAAGAGAAGGGAGGCGAGGTAGGGAGAAAGAAAGGAGAAGGGTGGTGACGAAGGTGAAACCGGCAGCCATAACCGACCGGAAGAGTTGACCAGGTGTTGACCGGGGTTGACAGGAGTTGACCGGGGGTTGATCGGGGGTTGACTGCAATGTTGACCAAGCGTTGACCAAGCGTTGACCAAGGGTGTTGACCACGATTTTGACCAAGCTGGAGACTGTATAATCTCACCAAGCCTTCAGCCTAACCCCTCGCCCTATGAATGTGCACACACCCTATGGTACTTGCTGAGTTGTCTGTCTGTCTCTTCTTTCTGTATCGAATCTCTTTTGTCCAGGTGATAGGATTCCGTGTATGAAGGATAGGGCCTTGTTGACCAAACCCCTGCCGGACTGAGTAGGGCTAAAGACAGGGCCTTGTTGACCAAACCCCTGCCGGACTGAGTAGGGCTAAAGACTGTGTCTGGCGACTCGATTGTCCCGGAGGACACAAACCCTCCCAAGGACCGGTACTGACCGGCGGGCTGCTCGGTGTGGCACGGTAGGCCCGAAATCTGAGTTGTGGGCTGCACAACAGGCCGTCTAAGTCTTGAGAAGACCTGCTGATCGCGTCGTCCTTTCTCTGACGTTAAACAATTCCTGAGGAATTACGGGGGATCTCCTTAAATGCCTCTTGATCAGCAACAGGTCTTGTAGTGACAGCCTTAGAGTAGGTCTAGGCTAGAAACCCTAGTTGAAAGGATCCCTGTCCGGATTCTGTGAGTCTTTAGATTGAGTGAGTAAGTTTGTCAGTCAGGGGTTAGAGTCTAAGTGGTGAGGTTTGGAACCGTCGACCCGGTTGTACACTTATCACCATGGTTGACACCCGTAGTGGGAAGAGTACTAGCCCCTATACTTCGGCTCAACAAGAGCAGATGGCCGCCTTAGTGAGAGAGAATAGGGAAAAGAAAGAGATCCTGAAGCAGGCGAAGTTGAAAGTGATCGCGGAGGAGCAGGCGGCGAAAAGGAAAAATCTGGAAGAGGAGATGATGAGGGTTCAGCAGAAGGAGGAAGAAAGAAGAAAGGTTGTTGAAGAAGAAGCAGCAGCAACAGATCAGAGGGAAAACGCCTTGAAAGGAGATGGGAAGAAAGAGGGGAAAGCAGTGGCACACAGGAGGAGGATGGCAATATGGAGAAAAAGATCAGTGAGTGGGTGGCAAATTTGTCTTTGGGAGAAGATGAGGAGGCGCAGTTGTATGTACCGCAGGAGGAGAAGGAGGCGTTTGCCAGGGCTTTGGAAATGATAGATGACCCCCTCGAACATCAAGAGGCAGAAGATGAGAAAAAGTTGGAATGGAAGTTGCGCATGAAGAGGGAGAACAAGAGAAAGAGGGAGGAAGCTGCCCGATTGGCTGCAGAGGTGGAGAAAGTACGAGGGTGCAGGCAAGAATTGCAAGCACAAGCGGAGGTCCCTGGCAAGTTAGATAAGATTGTAAGGTACCTGGAGGTGCTAAGTGAGGCGTGGTTGGAGGAACGCCAAAGCAACAGGGGTCACGATGTGGCCCTGCAGGCTTTAGAGAGTTTGCACGCGACGTGGTGACCCACGTCGGGGCCGAAGTGAAAGGATTAAAAGAGGGCGTAAGGAAGTTCTCTGAGGGAGCCATTGAGGGCGCCAAGGTAGTAGCCACCGCCGAGAGTGAGTCTAGACCTCGCAGGGAACCAGTCAAGCTGAAGTTCCCCAGTGCCTATGGGGGGAAGTCTGACGAAAACTTCGATAATTGGGAGGCAAGTGTCAATACGTATGTTCATTTACAGCAGATTGCGCAGGACGATCAGGTCCTCGTTGCCTTTTAGGCTCTCAAGGACGAAGCGGCTAGTTTCGCCAGGTCCCTCGCGTGTATGGCCGGTTGTGAAAACAACATGGTCGCTTACTCCAAAGTCACCCCCCTCGCTCAATTCTTCAAGCTCCTGAGGGAGCGATTTGCTGATCTGCGAAGAGGCGTTAGGGCCTCTGATAAACTCCAGACCATCCACTCACGACAGTGGAAGAGTGCAAGGGCACTCAAAGCTGTCATTGACGACCTGGTGGCCGTCCCGGACCATGGGGTTATTGAGCCCTAACTGGTCCAACTCTTCTATCGTGCCATGTCGGAGCCCTTACGAGGGCACTTCTTCAACAAGTCCCAACAGCCCACTATGACGTATGATGCGCTGAGTAGAGTAGTGGTGCTGTTCGAGGCAAAGTCCATGCTTGTTTTCACTTTCTGGCACAAGGACCTACTCTGCGACACTAACTCTACTCTATGAAACTCTACAATACGACACTCTACGACACCCTACTCTACTCTACTTTACTCTACTTTGCGATACTCTACTCTACTCTATGACAAACTACTCTACTGTACTCTACTCTACGACACCTTACTCTCATCTACGACACTCTACTGTAATCTACTCGACAACACTGCACAACACTCTTCTTCACTCTATGACACTCCACTCTTCTCTACTCTACTCTACTATACTATACTCTACGACAATCTACTCTACGATACTCTACTCTATAACACTCTACTCTCCTCTACAACACTCTATTGTACTCTACTCAACTCCAATTTGCTCTACTCTACGACACTATACTCTACGACACTCTACTCTATTTTGCGATACTCTCCGACACTCTACGACTTTCTACTCTACTCTGCTCTACTCTACTCTACTCTACTCTACTCTACTCTACTCTACTCTACTCTACGCTACGCTACTTTACTCTACGACATTCTACTCTACGCTACTGTACAATATTTTACTGTACTCTACTTTGTTCTACTCCACTGTACTTCACTCTACTCCATGCTGCAATACGACACTCTAATCTACTTCACTGCGACACTCTACTCTACTCTACTCTACTCCACTCTACTCTACTCTACTCTACTACATTCTACTCTACTACACTTTACTTTACTCTACTCTACTCTACTCTACTCTACTAGACTCTGCTCTATTATACTTTACTCTACTCTACTCTTATCTACTCTCCTCTACTCTATTTTTCTCTACTCTACTCTATGACATTGGACTCTACTCTACGACAATCTACTTTCTTCTACGGCACTCTATTGTAATCTACTCGACGACACTCTACTGTAATCTACTCGACGATACTCTACGACACTGTATTGTACTTATCTACTCTACTCTACTCTACTCTTCTCTATGACAATTTACTCTACAATGCTTCACTCTAAGACAATCTATTCTCATCTACGACATTCTTCATTTTGTTGTACTCTATGACACTCTACTCTAGGACAATCTACTCTACTTTACTCTACCTTATTGCAACAAACTTGTTGTTTTCTTCGGTCGGTGGCCCGTCGACCCGAGGCTGTGACATAGGTAGGGTAGATTCCTTATTTTATTTGGTTGAGGGTTAATCGAGAGACCTATATGTAGGGAAATTTGTGAGGGACATAACTGCAAACTCGGTAACGTACAAACCCGCACTAACTAGAATTTCCTACAACTATCCTAATTGCGAATAGCAGGGCCGGGCTACCCCTAGGATGGAGATACCCTAAAGGCCTATGCCAATAGACGGTCATATAGCCTATAGCCAAGTAAGAGAGAGGCCGAGAGGCCGAAACTGAAACGGTACCGGTAGGTTCAGTCAGTCCAGTCTAGGTCTAGGCTACGGTAGTGTAAGTCTACAGATAGATGGTAGCCATCAGTTCGAGGCTTTCGGCGGTTGGTACCGTGTACATCACTATTGCGCAACGCATGAACTGAGTGGTGACAGCTTCAGTGTTGGAGGAAACAGACATAGCCGGACCTGCGGAGCGTCGGCCATAACTGGGACCTACGTTGTACTATGACAGCACGCGGGGTTGTTCGGAGGTCCGGACTATCTAAAGTCTGCTGGAGGCGACAGAAGTTAGTTCCATGCTGAACCCTCCTCAGAAGTAGGATCTCAAGGGGTTTGGCGCTGCAGCCATGGCTGCAGCTTTCTTCCTCAGAGTTCATCTTTGTCAGGAGAGGTGGCGCTGCTACAGACTTCCACCTGAGAAGTCCTCTAGCACTTCATCATCATCAAACATTGTGGCGCTGATCTTCTTCTTCATCCTCTGAGAGGCGTGTGGTCTCAGAGGCCTGTTTCAGGGTGGCACTTCCCTCTGGAGGCAGTATCTGGGTGGCGCTTGATGTTTCAGGGATTCAGGGGTAGTTTTACCAGTTGTTCAGGGTTGGGGAATGAAGCGCTGGTCATTTGTAAGTAGTGCAACATGGTTATGGGGTTATTCTGACATTTCGAGACCCCGAGTTTAATAAACAGTGTTTATACTGTGTGTGAACTATCTTTGCTTCATTGTTTCTTGGATGTGACCTACTCGGCTTTCCTTTGTGACAAGTTGTGAGGACTCTTTGAGCGAATTGCACTGCCAGTGTTTTTAGTTATATCGCATGATCAAATCTTCCGCTGTCCCCGCTGTACGGTGTGATGCTCTCATCCTCTCCCCATCCTTTTGTGTATGTATGGGCATACCTGAAAGTCTATGTGAGCGAATGTTGGTCTTCTAACAAGAAACAACCAGAATCATAACATTTAGTATCGGAGCAAGTGGATCCAGGAAGTGGAGTAGTTGATGAGTTGGAGCAACTATCATCATCTGGCGAGATACTGGAGTTGAACTTCATGGCGATTGTTATCTACAGGAATGACGATAGTAAGGGTGGTGGTGGTAAGTGTGTGGCAAAAAGCATTTGCACAGAGGGTGACACACTCCTGCTAATGGTTGTGTAGGAGTGAGTGGCGATTGATGCTCAGAAGCCTGGGAGGCTCTGAGGAGGCTATTTCGGGTCTGGCGGCTCATCTGAGAACCGGCGATTGACAAGGAAGTGACCTCAGAGTGTTGAGATTTTGAATTTGGGTTAGGATCCCCAATTTCCAAGCAACGCAGTTCAGGTTGGAGCAGCGCTGCACTTAGTATCTCAATTATTTGAATATGGGAGTCCAGATCACCGAATCTGTCAGTTGAAGGTGAAGCGCCTCAGGGATGTCTATAGGATCACCAAGTTTCTTAAAGTTTCGTACGTGGGAAAACGGGGTACAGACAAAAGAAGAAACAGGCGAGATGGGTCTCAGGAAACAGCCATAGTCAGAGTCTCGTTCATCCCCTTCAGAGATATCCCTAAAGTAAGTGTGTTCCTTACACTACTCTGTATGACAATTCTGGGGCTATTTTTAGAATAGCGAAATTGGTCTGTCAGCCAGTAGACAGTTGAAAATCGAAATTTGGACTGTGGGACAACCATAGCCAACTCCCCCTACGTATTTTTTTTGACTTTTTCTAACCTTGTTTGACCTTCTTCCTGACTCAACTTTCATCTGGGACTGCTTTACAGTGTTGTGATTCATCCTGTTCTGTGAATTGGATGGTTCGGGGTCCTGTTGTTAGTAATTTTGGAAATTTTGAATTATGCGTTGTCACAGTTGAAGCTTGGCTAGACTAGGGTTAGTCATAACTTTAATTTTGTTCGTCAGAATTCAATTTTGTCAGTCCCTGGTAAATCGCAATTCAGTATATAGTTAGTGTCGAAAATCACACAGTCAAATTTGATGATTTGAGTCAGTTACAGTGATATATGTGATTCACCATACCCTGGGTATGGCATACAGGGTGATTCAATGGTGAAGTCAATAGGGTGAAGTCTAAAAATAACACACCTTGTAAATCGCTGCAACTTTGTCATCAATAAATACTTGTCTGTCATTAATTAGTCACTCTGTCTAATTACTATCCACTAATAATCAGTCCAAGACTACATCCTGAAAAACAATTAATACAGGATTTGCAGTGATTGCATGCAATTGATGTGTTAGGAAAAATCGTGAAATTGGTTTTTGTTGAGTGATCTCTAAAATGTCACCTGATCCTCGAGCGGTCTGTAGAGACCAAGTATTTGCCTGATCGTACTAACGGACTTCTCTTTTCATTCAGGTGAAAGTCAATTCTTGTTACTTTCATCTTTGTCGTCTATTTTATTTATCTGTATTGTGAAAAAATAAAGATGTCTGACGTAGGTGAAGTTTTGAGGTGAAGCCTCAACTTCCTACTGACCCTTTAGAGGCTGAACCGCGTGTTAAGGAGGAGAAACTCCGACTACAAGCACATGCAGTTGAGGCTCTAAAGGATGAGCTGAAAAGAAAAGATGAAGCAACTCAGAAGGAAGTCAGACGAAAACTTCTTGTGTCATACATAGGAAATATCAGGTTGAGTGGAACCTCCAGTCAGTACAATAAGGACACGGCGGAGTTCATCCTCCTGTAGGATGACATTTACCGATATTATTTTACTAATTGGGACGAGAAGATTACCAGGTTGGAAAGTAGTTACTCATCTTTTTTTTAAATTGGAACAGATATTCACTCATCTGGAGATTCCAACTACTCAGACTGTTCCTCCATCTAGTGGGGCCTTTCAAGTGGGACCCCAACAACTCCCACAATCCAAACTCACATCCCCTCCTTCTACACCCAAGTCAACAGTCGCCTCACAACCCTCAGCTTCATTTGATATGCAACGGTCCAAGCAGACTCCTCCACTCATGTTCTCTGGCAAGGATCCGAAGGTGGATGTTGCAGATTGGGTCACTGCACATCGAACCTACCTGAGTGGGTTCAAATGTGCTGAGGATGTGAAGGTAAATGTCATCCTTGCTCGCTTGGAGAGGACAACACTGAAACGATGCACCTCTACCTCAAACAAGCAAGGGATGAAGATGTCTGATTGGGTGCAGAGGTTGAGAGTGGCTGATTTTCTGCAGGCACTGCAAGACCGGTTTGCAGACAAGGAGCAAACCAGAAAAGCTGAAGATAAAATTATACGCCTAAACCAGAAAAAGTTTGATGGCTTCTTGTCCAAACTGTATTCCACCTTCGAGAGTCTCACATCGACTCCGGAATTGGAGATGAGTGAGCAGGATCTGCTCATTCATTTCTTTAGGGCAACGCCTGAGCAATATCAGTTTGCTCTATTCTCTCAGGGTCACTAGGACTGACGGTCCTTTGACAGAGCCACCCTGGATTTGAAGTTCAAACTCCATGTCCAGGAAGCACCTTATGAAGTAAGGAAGGGACCCTCCTCAAAGGGGCGTAGAAGGATGAAGGGTGCCCTGTTTGCTGCAGCTTCCAATTCAGATGATGATGCAGCATCATAGGGTGGGACCCCTCCATCTGGGACTGCCTCATCTGCTGCAAATCCTACTGTTTTTGCCCTGGTTGAGGCTTTGATGGGTCTGACTAAGGCCAAAGCCCCATCCCAGAAAGCATCAACCAGCAGTAAGGGGAAAGGAAAGGGACGTGCCTCTTCCCCTACAGCCCAAAGAGTACCTCTACCAATATATGTCTGATAACTAGCTAACCCTCTTGACCCTTCCACCTTCCCCTGACATGCACTCAGGATCCCAGAGGGACTGAAAAGGAAGAGGAAGAACAAGGGAATCTGCTTGAGATGCGAGGGGGACCACTTCCTCAAGGATTGTCCCAGTATGCCTTGCTGGTCTTCAGGCGACTCTAGTTCAAAATACTAGAGTGAACAGAGGTGAAAGCAACAACTTCTTCCACCAGTGCTGATTCACCTTCTAATGAAGATGAATCTTTACTCTCTCTAACTGGATCTTTTTGTGGAGTTGTATCGTCAGGGTCCTTCATCTATGAGGACGCTGATATTGATGAGACGTGGGAGGAGGATGAAGCCTAGTGCCTTGCTGATCTTCTCTTGTCCTTGCAGGAAAGGAAGAAGCAAAGGTCAAATTTCATCCTGCTTCGACCCTCTATCCTGGGAGCCAAGTTCAAAAGGCTCTCAGATTGTGGGGCTACTCGCAACTTTACGTCTCCCAAGACAGTCCGCAAGCTGCACTTGGATCATAGACTGGTGAAGTTGCGACAAGCATTGGTGACTCATCCACAGTCAGGATCATTACTGTTGTGAAAGGCCTACTTGTGACCTTTGACAAGCAGGGAGAAATCAGACATCACCTAAATTTCTATGTATGACCTCTTTGAGCTTGTGTTCTCTTTGCAGTGGCTTAGTGTCACCAACCCCAGGATCGACTGACGAATCCTTAGGGTTGAGCTACCGGATCGGCATGGGGTCTGTCGCCCCTGTATGCTCGCTGATGAGTACCATCCGGCCAGTAGTTATTGCATGCGTGTCTGCAGTTTCATGAAACTATCATGCCAGACTGACGACACACGTCTGTTTGTGACTTATGTCAAACACACTAATGTGGACATTGCTTCATGTCCCTCTCAAATTCCACATGTAGTTGACTGGTTGTCATATCTTATGCAGAAGCCGACTGGACTTGTCCATAGGCAAACCAAACATAAGATAGAGCTCTTGCCTGACTCGGTCCTTCCCAATGGTCGAGTTTACAAGATGTCCCCTGCTGAACTTGATGAGCTCAGGAAACAATTGGAGATCCTGACCAGCAAAAGCTAGATTCGGTCCAACACATCTGAATTTGAAGCACCAATCCTCTTTGTTCCAAAGGGAAATTGTGAGTTCAGAATGTGTGTGGACTACAAAGGTCTCAACAAAATCACGAGGAAGTCTACAAAGCCTCTTCCTCGGATCAATGGTTTGTTGGACATGGTGCAAGGCTGCACTATCTTTAGCAAGATCGACCTTAAATCTGGTTATCACCAGATTGAGATGGTTGAAGGTGATATCCATAAGACAGCCTTCAAGACCAAATATGGTACTTTGAGTATCTGGTCACGCCATTCGGTCTTTGCAATGCCCCTGCCACCTTCCAAACATAGATGCATCACATACTTCGGCTTTACCTGGACAAGTTTGTAATGGTCTATCTAGATGGCATCATGATATTCAACCATTATGTCTAGGAGCATGTGCAACATCTGGCTCTAGTCCTTCAGGCCTTACATAACAATCAGGACAAAATCAACAAAGAAAAGTCATTCTTTGGAGTTGACTCTGTTGTTTATCTTGGTCATGTCATTTCTGGAGAGGGGTTGGCTCTTGAGGCAACAAATGTTGATGTTGTTTGGGACTGGCCGCAACATGTAAACGTTCGTGATGTCCGGTCTTTCCTGGGTCTTGCATCGTATTACAGGAAGTTCATTAAGAACTTCTCTTCTATTGCAGCACCCTTGACTGACCTTATACACTCCCTTTCTTTGGACATCAGAATGTTAGAAGGTTTTTACACGTCTCAAAGAGGCATTGATTCATGCACCTGGTATGAAGTTGTCTGATCCTACCTTACCTTTTGTGCTAACCACTGATGTTAATCAGTATCGTGTAGGGGCGGTACTTCAGCAGGATGATGGGAATGGTCTGCAACCTGTCGAGTACATGAGCAAGAAGATCAAAATTAAGAAGTTGCAGGATTCTACCTATGAGAAAACATTGTCTGCTCTTGTGTCAACGCGCAAGCATTAGAAGCACTTCCTCCTTGACAAGTGCTTCTAGGTCTATTCAGATCACTCCACGCTTCAGTGGATGAAGTCCCAGGGAGAGCTAAATGACAAACTTGCTCGCTATATTCAGTTCATTGATCTGTTTGACTTTGAACTGAAACACAGGAAGGGTTGCTACAATAAAGTGGCAGACACACTTTCTCGTAGGCCTGACCCTCGTTTAATCATTCTTTTGGGGAAAAGACTCGTTAGACCATTGCTCGGCTGCTGTTCCAGGACCCGATTTTTTGGCCCATAGTAATGAACTTACAAGACGATCTTGCCTTTGAACCAGGTTATACTCCGGTTTCGGATCTGTTGTACACTTGCAGCAGAGGTGAGGAACGTCCTTGTATTCCTCAGGACCGCAAGTTGAGAACACTCCTGATATTAGAGTGTTATGATGCTTGTTATCACTTTGGTGCCCTGAAATCATATACGGCCCTGTTGCAGAGGTTTTTCGGGCAGGAGATGAGTAGTGACATGCTGCAGTATGTTGACACTTAAGAGTTGTGCCAAAGGAACAAGGTCGTACGGAGACCTCCTCTTGGCCTTCTCAAACCACTTCCCATCCCCGAGGCACCTGCTCAATCAGTGTCTATTGACTTTACTGATTTGGGTAGGACCACTCCTCGTGGTATGTGTCCGGTTATGGTCTGTGTGGACAGGTTCTCCAAATATGCAGAGTTCATCCCTGTGTCAGGAGAAGCTAGAGTCCTTGTCATTCAGGCAGCGTTTGCTGACAGGTGGGTTACTCATCATGAACTATCCACCTCTATTGTAAGTGATCGAGATCCCTGTTTTTGCAGCCATGAGTGGCAGTGCTACTGCGAGAACTATCTTCATTCTCACTTGGACATGACATCTGATCGTCATCCTAAAGCCAATGGTCAGGCTGAAGTGATGAACAATTTTGTTTCAGCTGCTGCGTTCTGTGATCAGTCCAAATCAACAGGACTGGGATCTTCATCTTGGTCGTGCAGAGCTAGTGTATAACACTTTTGTTCACTCCTCTCTATAGATTTTACACCCTACCGGTTACACTGGGTCGTGAGCCACAACAACTTCTCGATGACATCCGAGTCATCAATAAGGCTACCCTTACGTTGTCACATGGAACTGCAGATTTCACCAGAGCGTGCCCGTTCCAACCTGCTGAAAGCTCAAAATACTATAATTCAGCAAGCTAACAGGCACAAATGTCCCTCTTCTATTCGCAGAGGTGACTGGGTGTGGGTACTGAGGTCTGAGTTGTCACAAAAGGAGGACATTTCACCAAAGTTGTTGCCACAATATATGGGTCCATGGCAGGTTTTATATACAATGGGGGCTGTTATTGATGTTCTCCTGCATCTAAAAACCTACCCTGTCTTCCGTGTATCTTAGTCGTTGCCCTTTACCTCAGATGATGCATTATCAGAGGGGCCCCTCAATTTGGTTCACCGATCTCAGGGAAGGGGTATGAAGTGGAAAAGATTGAGGATGAGATGGGTACTGGCTCTGATATGCAGTATCTTGTGAAGTTCATGTACCAGCCGCATACTGAAGATCGTTGGTTTATACGTAAATAACTTCTCAAGACAGCGAAGTCCACTGTCCTCAAATATGAGGCAGCTAAGAAGGGATTATACCCTCAAAGATTTGCACGCCTGCACCCCTAGCTCAGAGGTCCTCGCCCCGGGGGAGGGTAGGTCGACAATGACTTGTTGTTTTTTGTCGACGGTGGTCCGTCGACCCGAGGTTGTGACATAGGTAGGGTAAATTCCTTATTTTGTTTGGTTGAGGGTTAACCGAGTGACCTACCATGAGGGACATAATTGCAAATTCGATAACATAAAGGCCCGCACTAACTAGAATTTCCTAGAACTATCCTAACAGCGAAGAGCACACTCGGGCTACGTGTACGACGGACAAGGCCTAAAGGCCTATGCCAATAGATAGGCCTATAGCCTATTGTCGGGTAGGAGAGAGGCCGAGAAGCCGAAACTGGAAAGGTACTGGTCAGTCCAGTCAGTCCAGTCTAAGTCTAGGGTAGGGTAGTGTAAGTCTACCGATAGATGGTAGACATCAGTTCGGGGCTTTTGCAAGTTGGTACCATGTACGTCGTTGTTGCGCAACGCATGAACTGGAGTGGTGACAACTTCAGCGTTGGAGAAGAGAGACATAGCCGGACCTGCGGAGCGTCGACCACAACTAGGACCTACGCTGTACTATGACAGCATGCGGGGCTATTCAGAGGTCCGAACTATCTGAAGTCTGTTGGAGGCGAGAGAAGTTGGTGCCCTGCTGAACCCTCCTAAGGAATAGGGTCTCAGGGGGTCTGGCGCTGCAGCCATAGTTGTAGCTTTCTTCCTCAAAGTTCATCTTTGTCAGGAGAGGTGACGCTGCTACAGACTTCCACTCGGGAAGTCCTCTAGCACTTCATCATCATCATACATTGTGGCACTGGTCTTCTTCTTCATCCTCTGATAGGCGTTTGGCCTCAAAGGCCTGTTTCAGGGTGACGCTTCCCTCTGGAGGTAGTATTTGGGTGACGCTTGATGTTTCAGGTACTCAGAGGTAGTTTTAGCAGTTGTTCAGGGTTGGGGACTGAAGCGCTGCTCATTTCTGAGTAGTGCACTATGGTTTTGGGGTTCTTTTGACATTTCGAGACTCTGAATTTAATAAACAGTGTTTATACTGTGTGTGAACTATCTTTGCTTTATTGTTTTCAGGATGTGATCTACTAGGCTTTCCTTTGTGACTGGTTGTGAGGACTCTGTGGAGTGAATTGCACTGTCAGTGTTTTCAGTTATATCGCATGGTCAAATGTTTTGCTGTGCGGTGTGATACTTTTATCCTCTCCCCTTCCTTCTGTGTATGTATGGGCATACTTGGAAGTCTATGTGAGCTAGTGTTGGTCTTCTCACGACAAACAACTAGGATCATAACACTACTCTACTCTACTCTACTATACTCTACCCTACTCTACTTTACTTTACGACACTTTACTCTACTCTATGACCCTTTACTTTACTCTACGACAGTTTACTGTACTCTCCTCGACGACACTCTACTCTACTCTATGACACTCTACTCTACTCTACTCTACTCTACAACACTCTACTCTACAACACTCTACTCTACAACACTCTACGACACTCATGGACACTATAGGACATTCTACACATTGTACTATACTCCACTCTACCCCACTTTACTCTATCATAGGACACTCTACAACTTTTTGTTTTACTATATGACACTCATGATACTCTAATGTACTCTACTCTACTCTATGACACTCTGCTCTGCGACATTGTACCCTACTTTATAACACTCTACGATACTCTACTTTTCTCTACTCTACGACACTATACTCTATTGTACTCCTATCTATCTATCTACATATCCGCTTTCTCTCTCTCTCTCTCTCTCTCTCTCTCTCTCTCTCTCTCTCTCTATCTATCTATCTATCTATCTATCTATCTCACACAGACACACACTAAATCAATCAATCAATCAATCAATCAAACCAATCAAGATCCTATCAAACCGATTGATTCTCTCTCTCTCTCTCACATACACACACACACACACACACACACACACAAACACACACACACACACACACACACACACACACTACAACCCCAGCCTGACCTTTTTCTTTATTTGTTTCTAATTTTTGTATCTTATTTTTTTTTAAACACCCAATTTTCCGACTCCAACCCGAAAAACATTTCAAAAAAAATACAGGACAACTCAGTGAACATATCGCTCATGACAAAAAATGACAAAAAAAAAATCCAGTTTTTTTTTTTTTTTAATAATTTGTTTAAATCAAATTTTGTTTTTTATTTTTTTTAAATCTTAAACGAAGTCGGATTCCAAAAAAATATATATAGGATTGTAGGGTTTTCTAAGCCCTACAACCCTATATATATATACCTATTTTTAGGGGTATAAAAAAAATATTAGAAAAACAGGCCGCGGATCGGGCTTCATTGGCCGCAGTCGTGGCCGACTTTTTTGGGCGCGGCAGCCAAATTGCCCGCGTCCTAGGTTGCGGGTGTAACATAGCTTTACTCTAACTTGCGCCACTCTACGACATTCTACTCTACTTTACTCTATTGTGTGTCACTCTACTCTACTCTACTCTACTCTACTCTACTTTACTCCACAACAATCTACTTTACGATACTCTACGAGACTCTACGAGACTCTACTGTAATTTACTCGATGACACTCTACTCCACTCTATGACACTACTCTACTCTACTCTACGACAATCTACTAATAGTATACGATATTATACTCTACGAGATTCTATTCTCATCCACGACACTCTACTGTAGTGTACTCTACTCTACTCTATGACACTCTACTCTACTCTACGATACTCTACTATACTCTACAACACTCTACGACACTCTTCGACACTCTGCTCTATTGTACTCTACTTTACTCTACTCTACACTACGACACTCTACTGCACTCCACTCTACTCTGTGACGCTCTACTCTACTCTACTCTACTCCACTCTACTCTACTCCACTCCACTCCACCCTACAATAGGACGCTCTACTTTACTCTACGAGACTTTATTGTACTCTACTTTACAATACTATACTACTCTTTACTCTATTCTAGTATACTACAATCTACTCTACTCTACGACACTTTACTGTACGACACTCTACTCTACTTCGCTCGATGACGTTTTACTCTATTCCACTCTACGACACTCTACGACACTCTACTCTACTCTACTCGACGACATTTTACTCTACTCTACTCGATGACACTTTTCTTTACAACACTCTACGACACTCTACGCCACTCTACAACACTCTACGACACTCTACTCTACTCTATGACACTCTACTACACTCTACTTTACTCTACTTCACGACAGTCTACTCTACTCTTCTCTACTCTACTCTACTGTACTTCACTCTAGTTTACTCTACTCTACTCTATTGTATGACACTCTGTACAACACTACTCTACAACACTCTACTCTACTCTACTCTACTCTACTCTACTTTACTCCACTCTACTCTGCTCTACTCTACTCTACTCTACTCTACTCTACTCTACTCTACTCTACTCTACTATACTATACTCTACTTTACTCTACGACTCTCTACTCTACGACATTCTACTCACTAACACTCTACTCACTGACACTCTACTCTACTCTACTTTACTCAACTCTACTCTACTTTACTGTACTATACTCACCGACACTCTACTCTATTTTGCTTTACGACACTCTTCTTTGCTCAGTGGTACTTTATTTATCGTTCCGGTCGTTTTGGTTGCGGGCATAGCCCGCACCGCCCGCACCGCTATTCGTCAATTAAACTCAGACTTCGTAGGCTATTCTTTATTACCCAGTGATTCGTTCATTTTTTTTTTAGATGTGTGTCGATTTATGGGAGTGGTCCGCGTAAGGTTGCGTACAACATTTGTATTTATGGCGGCATGGCCTGCATCACCCCCACCTCGGGCGCTTAGCTAGTATATATATGTGAGTTGATGAAACTCCGACGAAACAGTTTGTCACAACCCCTCGTTTCTCGTCATTTTCTCCTTTTTTGTCTACGATTGTTTAGGACGCTTTGTTTATCGATATATATATATATATATATCGTCACAAACAGAACTGCCCGTTAAACCGTAGGCAGAGAGAGAGAAGAGGACAACAAATGAGGGGCTGTGACAAACTGTTTCGTCGGAGTTTCACCGATCCATCAGGAGGCTGAACCCTCAACAGTCTGCAGAATCTCCTCACTTATTACACTGTAAATGGTAATCTACCTTAACCAAAATCAAAGTAGACTATCACTCACCCACACCAGATGGAAAATTCTACAGACTATCGATATATATATATATATAGTTATATATATCGTTACAAACAGAACTGCCCGGTAAACCGTAGGCAGAGAGAGAGAAGAGGACAACAAACGAGGGGTTGTGGCAAACTCTTTCGTCGGAGTTTCACCGACTCATCAGGAGGCTGAACCCTAACAGTCTGTAAAATCCCCTCACTGATTACACTGTAAATGATAATCTACCTTAACCAAAATCAAAGTAGACTATCACTCACCCACACCAGATGGAAAACTTTACAGACTGTCGGTTCACACCCCATCACAAGCCAGCAAAACATCCACGAAACAAAGAAAGGTCTGTCACAGCCAGAAAATACACTCCAGACACGCCGCTGACACTAGAGGCACATCATGGCCGCCTAGTAATGGCCCCGACCACTACCGCTCGACCTGACCGGAAAAAACCGTAGCAGGAAGCTAGCGAAGTCGTAGTACATATCGTCACAAACAGAACTGCCCAGTAAACCGTAGGCAGAGAGAGAGAAGAGGACAACAAACGAGTGGCTGTGGCAAACTGTTTCGTCGGTATAAAGAGAGATGCCCGGTAAACTGTCGGCAGAGAGTGAGAAGAGGACAACTAACAAGGCCCGGGTTGTGACGAACTCTTTTGTCGGAGTTTCACCGACTCATCGGGAGGCTGAATCCGTCTCTCACTACGGATTATCGGGAAACTCTATTTGACGATATATATCATGACTTCGCTAGCACCCTGCTACCAGCACTGCTACTTGTAAGCACCCTCGTACGAGTACTGATTCGTACTCTTGTACTCATACGCTACTCGTACGCTAGGGTCCCCGTACGAGTTTTTTTTTTTTTTTTTTTTTTTTTAATTTGGTATTATTTTATTTTTTCCCTCAAATTCTTAAAAGACTTTGAAGATGATGCTCGGTCAAATATTTCAAATTTAGTAAGGAATTCGGATTAAATGCTTAGGCAAATATTGTTTAATTTATTCTTCTTAATAACATATCTTTTTTTTAGATTTTTTTGATGACTTTTTTTTTTTTTTTTTTTGTCGGGTCCGCGTTCGGCTCGAACGGCCGAACGCATCCCCAAGGGGTCCATTGCGTTCGGGTGTTCGGCCCGTCCCGAACGCCGGTCACCCTAGTTGATTCTGTTGTAATTTAAAATTATTTAATATTATTTATTTACGATGTTATCGATTTATGTAATACGTGTTGCCAGGCCGAACGTACGGAGACTCCTAAATTGACCTCTGAACGTTCGGGCGTTCGGGTCCCCATACGGGGTCCGAACC
The DNA here is from genome assembly GCA_003427395.1 of Chara braunii. NCBI lineage: Eukaryota > Viridiplantae > Streptophyta > Charophyceae > Charales > Characeae > Chara > Chara braunii. The sequence goes on along the minus strand of BFEA01000311.1, from coordinate 1,511,969 downwards.
CCTTCAAAAAAATATTTTGGCACCTTAATATTATTATTGTTTTCTTAAATGTTTTTTGTGAGTTCTTTGTGATATAAGGTATCATCCTCTTAATTTTAATGCCATTCTATTCAACCAAAAAAAAAAAAAAATCGGCGAAAATAGTGGTGTCAAAACTTGCTTGCCCACTCAGTAATTTGTTTTTTTTTCTCTTTTCACTTTTTATTTTTCCTCCACTTCGAGGCATGAAAAAAATTATTATTTTTTCAAAGTTTACTTGTAGATGGGGAGAGGAGGGTGGGCGGGTGCCAGCGGGCAGCGGAAGCGCGCGCGCACGAGAGACAGAGAAAGAGAGAGAAAGAGAGAGAGAAAGAGAGAGAGAGAGAGAGAGAGAGAGAGAGAGAGAGAGAGAGAGAGAGGGCAAAAGTGGGAGCGGGAGTGGGGAAGCGGTAGCGCGC
>BFEA01000311.1:1472969-1504241 GCA_003427395.1 Chara braunii | reverse complement strand
GAACGGGAACGAGAGCGGGGGAGGCAACGGGAGCGGGAGCGGGAGCAGGCGAGACAGCGGGAGTGGGAGCGGGCGAGGCAGTGGGAGGCACAAAAAGGCAGCGGGTAGTGTGTGTGTGTGTGTGTGTGTGTGTGTGTGTGTGTGTGTGTGTGCTTGTGTGTGTGTGGGTGGGTGTGTGTGTATGTGTGTGTGTGTGTGTGTATACGTGTGTGTGTGTTTGCATGCGCGACTTCTCATGCATTTTTTTTAAAGATTAATTATTCAAACAAACCAATCAATCTATCAATCAATCGTTTTCCTCGTTTTTTCTTTTTCTCTTTCTGTTTTTTTTTTTTTTTTTGCCCGCCAAATTCTGGCCTTTTTTTTTTTTTTCGCAGGCCCGTTGGGCCCTCCCCCGCCACCCAACCCCCCAACACCCCAAACCTGCCCCCCCCAACACGTCAGGGCTTCTGTGCGAACGCGCAAAAGTGTTCAGCCCCGTTCAGTGAACGCGCGTTCAAAAGTTGAACGCGAAACGCGCATTCAATGAACATGTGGCAACGTAGGTTCGGGAGAAGGCGACAACTATCGTATTGCTACCCAACTCTCTCTCTCTCTCTCTCTCTCTGCGCGCCGACCGGAATAACGCCCGTCGGCCCCAACATCGGCCTTGGTGCCTGGACAAGTGCCAATCCTGTAAGAATGCGGGACCAAGAAATAAAAGGACTGAGAATAAAAAATTATAATAAAATATAAATAAAGATTATTAAGTTTATATAAAAAAATAAAAAACAGGAGGAGAGAAAAACCTCCTTCCAGCCTCCAATCACGGTGAAATCAAATAAAATAGAGGGGAAGGGGGGAGATAGTCACACCGGACCCTCAACCCCGCGATCCCTTCAAACTGCTCCCATGCTTTTGTGTCGTCGCTCGCTGGTCTCGACCTCCGAACCTCCCGCATGGAAGTTCGACACCGTAACCAATAGTGCTAGGCCCAAGGCCGAGCTTAGCATAAGCGAATGCCTAATATGTGGTACTACGCGGCGCACGGGCCTGTTGAAGCACTCCAAAGTCGCACCTCGGCCCGTCCGCTAAGTCCACGGTCGTCAAGCCCCACGCCTACCATGTGTCCATTCCCTTGCATACTTTGACTATTACGAGCCCCACGCCTACCGCGTGCCTCATTGTCACCGGTGCTGTCCTTCGTACGAGCACACACACCACGGTCGTCAAGCCCCACGCCTACGACGTGCCTTATTGTCACCGATGTCGTCCTCCGTACGAGCGCACACACCACGGTCGAGTGTGCCAATCAAAAGACAAAAATTTTTAGTCCTAGTTTGAATCAAAAACAAAAAATGTGACTGGCAACCACGCCGGCCTTACAATCATCAACAAGAAAAGAGATCACACACGCCTTAAGTCTGCGCGCCTTAGTCAGTCAGTGACAGCCACTTAGTCAACGGAATTGAAACACAGCCGTGACTCACACGGTGTACTCAGACTTTAAACCAAACTTAGTTTCTATCATTTGCAAAAACCAGGGCGGATACCCTTTAAAGGGTATTCGCACTGACAATGCCATAACGCTAGATAGCTGCGAACGTCACCCAAAAATAGTAAAACTCGAATCCACACGGTCGTAGTAGTACTACTCCTATGTCGGTTACTTCTTGGTCAAAAGTTGTCGTTAACGACGATATTGACGTTCAGCAATTAATAGAGTCAGAGCAGCTAAGCCAGCCAGTCATTTGTATCATCCATTCACTCAACGGGACAAAGAGACAAAAAAAGGAATGGAAGGAGTAAGAAGGAGAAGAGGGGTGAACAGAGAAAAGATGTCACACAGACAAGAAGAGGAGTAGGCGCAAGATCGTTATAAAAAACATCCCGAACGTGACTGCGCTGTGTAAAATAAACGTGACAAATTACAGCGATATTGGCGGTTGACCCAACCGGTTTCGGCTGGCCGCCAACGATCAGCCTGAGCGGCCCCTCAGGGCCAGTAACTAGGAATAAAAAGATGGTCCTATTTATCTTGCTGTAAAGGCGGCCTTGCCTTGAAGAGATCATGCCAGAATAGTCTCACCTATCACAGTTACAGAAAAAGTACATCAATCCCAACACAAGCCACGCTTACATTGCCAAAAAACGTTCCCCATCTTGCTGAAGTCATAGTTTCAGGCCCAAAATGAATCACGTAAGCCCTTCGGACAAAGTAACAACTACTATCGAAAAAAAAGTCGTGCGCTCGAGGCCACACAAGAGCTGAACAAAAATCCTAAAACGGACACCGACCTGTCAACAGCTACAGACCCGAAAGAACCTTGTCCCAACCGGTTAGGATAGGCAGCCAGTGGTCCCATATCCCCCTGAATTTCCGAGAGAAACTGCACAAAGCCTGATCAAACACGTCGTCCGGGTAACGTCTCCAAAATATGCTGTGGCCGTGGAGCCCTTTTTCTCTTGCCCATCCCCGTCAGTTACAATTTTAGGCTGGCCGATGTTTTCCAGGCGCCAAGCAACTCCAAGCAGTGGGGTCCTACCCTAAGAGATACTGGTTTGTAGATAACAGAGATCAACGGCCAACAACCTATACAGCCTATGCTACTTGAGCGGATACTGGCCCTATATAACAGAGATCCACGGCCTATATCTTTGAATCCATGTTTGTGGGACCTTGCCCAGGGGAGTAGGGTGGGGCCGCCGGTGGGGGAACCGGGCTAACGCAAAGACGGAGCATTTTGGACGATGCCCAGGGAGTAGGGTGGGGCCGCCGGTGGGGGAACCGTGATAACGCAAACACCGAGCTTGGTTTTGCGAAGTCCCCGGGGCAAGGTCCCACTTGCACGGATGAGGAGATTTCGGCCGTCGATCTCGGCTATCTACGGTCTCTATCTCTTTATTCGTACAAGTGGGACCTAGCCTCCGGAAGGAGGTGCGACCCGTTAGGTTATGCAAATCCAGGTCAATCCTAAAAATTCGTTGAATTTCAGCTGTCCTCCTTATCCCATCAACTGATCCTAGCGGAGGGACGGCTACCGCGCCTGTTGAGCTCGTCCGCATTTTGCGAATTAAAACGGCAAAAAAAAAACAAAAAAAAAACGACAGACGCACAGCAGTGCTGTCAATAACCGCTAGAGACAGAGAAGAAACCCGTCCTTCGGTTTGAGTTTTTTTTTTTTTTTTTTTTTTTGGGAAATCGTTTGAGTTTTTCGTCCTCCTGTTTTTGGGCTAAGGGCGAGATCCCATCTGCAAAGCGATTGGCTTGAAAACCTGAATCTGGACGTGCTTGGGGAGACGTGCAGTTCCTTGCGGTGCTCTGCTTTCTCTGCATCTCGACACAAAAGGCATCCAGATTCCGGCGGTTAGTCCAATTTTCTTTGCTACTGGGATCTCGCCCTAAAGGTTGCCCTCATGCAGATGTCGATAGAAGATCACTTGGTGGCACTTGGTGCCTGGGAAAGCACTTGGTGGCCCAGAGGTGGAATGGGATTTGGAGTGGGCATTATTGGGTCAGCTTAAACAGCCCTTGGTCAGTGGGAAAGGCTGGGGTTACGTTGCTACGACAGTGCGATCCTTGGTGATCTGGTGGATTTGGAAAGAAAGAAATTCAGTGCTGTTTCAACAGAAGTACTATTCAGAACCGGCACTGAAGAATGGGATGAAGGCGATGCTCAGACACATGATTATTGTGGATTGGCGGAACAAAGTCTTGGCAAAAACAGGTGCAGCTTGGGTCAGAGCGAGATTATGGTTCCTTCGTTCTTGGGCTAAGAAGAATGGAGGCGGTCTCGGCTACAACAGGAAAGCTGGTTTGGTCCCCATGGTTGAGAGTGGATTAGTGTAGGTAAAAGCGGAGAGGGGTAGAGGATGGGAGTCGGGGTCATAAAACTCTGAGTGATTTCTAGTTAGTAGGTTCTGATTGCATCATCTGGATTGTAAGGGGGGACAAGAGGGGACTTGGGTGGTAGTTAATGGGTGCAGGTGGGATTCAAGGCGGATCCAACCTGTCACTCGGTGGTTCCTGTTGCCTTGTTTTGATGATAGTAGGGCACAGGCTCGCGTTAGGGCCAAAAGCCTGCCGGGTGAGTGACAGTAGGTGGCATAGCGGTTGTGTTCAATCTACCAGGTTGGTCTGGTCATGTTGTGTGCTGCTTTGTCTACAGCCAGGTTGGTCTGGCTGTGAATAACTTTGTTTCACCGGGTTGAATTGTGAGGTCCCCGGCCTCTTCTGTTTTTTTTTTTTTTTTTTTTTTTTTTTTTGAGAAGATTGCACTTAATATTTCAAAGGTAAAACATCTTGGTGGTCGAGGCCGGGGACCTCACAATTCTACCCGGAATAGTCACCAGAAAATTTGCTGGAAACCGGGTCCAGCGTCCCATGACCAAAAGGAAAACTCCTCAAAAAGATATACCTTGAAGCACAGCAAAAAAGGAAATGGCTGATCAAAACATATCCGGACTAGTATACTCTCTTAACCTTCAGCCATTAGCAGTCTATATTGCTTTTAACCTCTCACTCGAGTCCCAATTATCTCCTATCCTGGGCTGAGACCAGATCCTCTTAGTACCACCAATGGCTGTCTACAAACTACTGACGACAGCTACCACTACCCAGACCCAGGGACAGGCCACATCAACCACAGCTTTTAATCAAAATCCCGACCCAGAGAAGACTCAACCACAAAAGGTCCTTGTAATTCATGTTTCAGTCATGCGTGTCTGACAGCCATTTGCAGATGACCATTCTTCCTTCCTGATTGATTGTGACTAACCTGTTCCCTCTGGCCCACGTTCTCTGGAACCAAATGAAGTTTTTCCTCTTCCAATCCCCTCTCATTATCAGCCTGATGCTTTTCTTTATGAGGTTCTGTTGTTGGCAGATAGGGATTGTTGCTCCCTGAAAAACTTTTGCATTTCGAGCTGCCCAAATGGTATCCATAATTACTCCTCTGCAGGCGAGGGCTATATAGCCAAGGTCCGAAGCATACGTCTGCCCTCGAGGGAGGAGTCCAGTTAACATCCAACCGTCTGACCAATCAAAGGCGCCCCCAGATATGTGGTGCCAATGTCTTTTCCACCACATTAAAAGTTCGTCTGCTAAGGGGCATAAGATCCAGAGATGGGCCATATCTTCCCATCCCCAGTCACATCGCTGACAAGTAGTAGAAATATCCATCCCCTTAGTAGATAACCAGATTGTCGTGGCAGTTACCATTAAAGATTGTAGCCACATTATACTTGCATGTTTCTGAACTGGAGTTATTGTGAGTCCTTTCCAAAATCGTCGCAATTCTGGCTCAGTGATGCCTTCTACTGAGTGGCTCCGAGCTCGAGTAACTGCCAATATCTCTGGAGTCTTCTTCAGATGTGCTTGCTGAATCTGCACTCCAAGTTTCGTATGGTACTGAAGCAATGGGCTGAAAGACGCAGCCGGGTCCTGTGACTCCCACCCTACCAACAGGGGCTCTACTTTGTATGCCGCCGCATCTCTGCCCAATGTCACCATTTGCTTGTTGGGTCCTGTTTTCTGAACGAGTACACGTACCTCCGCCAGCTTTTTAGAGTCTTCCAAGTGCATGTCTTCCTCCTCCAGCATCAGCTGCCCTCCTTCCCTGGACGGATCCGAAAGACGCCACTTCTGAGCTCTCACTCCCAATATCAGATCCGGACCAAGAATCTTATAGATTCGGTTGGGGTCTTCAGTTGATCGGAGCCAAGTGCCTTCTGCGTTCTCCGCCTCAGTCTGTAGCAGCGCATGCCAGTGGCGTGGCATGGCCTGTATTAACCTCTCCAAGTGCTCTGTTACTCCATGAAGTCGTGGGAGTTTGCGATGGAGCTGCGTGGCTGACATCCACGTCTGCTTATTGCTGTCCCAAATGTCTCGCACTTGGATCACGCTCCTTTTGATCCAGGCCGAGCCAAAATTTCCTGCTGTTTCTGCTGCCGAAAAGGGGGTGCCATCCATCTGCAGAATAGAAGGGTTATCAAACAACACTTGGTTGAACACTTCTTCTTTCGTGGTAGGGGCCTGCCACTTGTTGGGACTAATCTTGTTCCAAGCCCCCAGGATCTTTTTCCAAATCTGAGACTTCAGTCTTCGATTACTAAAGGAGGGCAGTAGTACACATAGCCATACTTTTGCGTGGTCCCTGAGGTTCCACTCCTTTCCAAGTATATACTCTGCCATGTGCATCCAGATCTTTGCTTCCGCCGCTAACATTGCTTGAATGGGCCATTTGGCCAACAGGGCAACATTCTGTTGCCTGGGATCCAAAAGCCCCAGACCGCCTTTCTTCCTCAGGGTAGCTACTACTTCCCAGGCAACCTTGGATATGAAACCTTGGTCCTCTGTGGCCCCTGGCTTCCACAAATATCTGCCTGCTGCTCTTTTAATCTGTTTATAGGCCTCATCCCCCAAGTAATGGACACACAACGGAGACCACAAAAGGGAGAAGGCCGATGATGAAAGTACCAAAGCCCGCCCGAAGAGGGAAAGATGGGTCTTCCGTTCCCATCCTGCAATCCTTGCTGTTACCTTGTCTGCCAAGATGTTGTCTTGTACCCGGGAACAGTCAGACAAAGACACTTGGACGCCCAAAAACCTGTCAGCAGCATTGGCCGGAACCCGACGGAGTCCCCAATCCACACAAAGCTCGAGGGGGGGGGGTAAAAAGTAAGCAGACTTATACCAATTTATGGAGGCCTCCGATAAAAAAACAATAATCAGCTATCACTCTACGGAGTTCATTAAGGCTACTGGGTATGTTTCTACAGGCCACAGTAAGATCGTCTGCTATCGCCCCACCCTTCCATTGGAAAGAGGGGGATAGGCGGAGACCCTCTATTTGGGAATTATTCCTTATATTGTTCAGGAGGGTCTCCAGTTGAATCACGAAAATAAGGGGGGCCAAGGGGCACCCTTGCCGTAAGGAACGTGTCAGTGGGAATTCGTCAGATTGTTTCCCGTTTACTAGGACCCTAGCCGTAGCCTTTGCATACATTGCCTTTATCCATTTGCGAAACTGGGGTCTGAATCCCATCTTGATTAAGGACGTATTGACAAAGGCCCATCCCACCTTATCGTAAGCTTTTTCCGTATCAAGCATGAGGATGGCTACCTTGCGTTTTTCCTGGCCTGTTATTTCCAGGGCGTGAATTGTTGCCAAAATATTATCGAATATGGACCGGCCTTTAACAAATGCACCCTGTTCCCAACCAATCAGTTGGGGAAGAAGAGAGGCCAACCTCAGAGCCAATACTTTTGCTAGTAGCTTATAAGATACATTCAGCACAGAAATCGGGCACCAGTTTCTGATTTCTCTTTTGTCCCCTTTTTTATACAAAAGAGAAATCATTCCTTGCACCAATCCTTTAGGAAGGGTCCCGGAGGCCCGTGCTTCATTAAATATATCAGCAAAGAATTGACCAAACACCTCCCAAGCAGAAAGAAAGAATTCTATTGGGAGGCCGTCGGGCCCCGGACATTTACCCTTGGCCATTTGGCGTGCGGCCTGCAGCACTTCTTCTTTGCTAATGGGAGCATCTAATTCCTGACTAGCCTGCATAGTAATACTACTAACTGTATTGTTCCAAAAATCCGACCCCTCAGTTAAGTCAGAATCAAAATCGTCATACGGTCTTCTCGTAGAAACAATGTCTTGGAAGTATTGCATTGCATAGGAGCAAAGGTCTTGTGTGTCTGTAGCTATAGGAACGTTCAATTCAAAGGAGTGTTCGAGTTCCCTCATGACAGGTTTTGCTTGACGCAAGATTAGTGTTCTAAAGGTCTCCTTTGTGATGCGATCTAAGCCGCAAATGCCCCTTATTTTGAGCCAATCTAGCCAATCCGCTTGCTTCTTGATTTCCAGGGCTTCCAATTCTTCCAAGGCATTCTTCCTTTTTATTGACCAATAATATTCCTCAAAGGGGTCGCCATCCATATTCCTCTCAGCTACTTCTATTGTTTGTGTGAGTTGTTTTTCTTTCCAGGTACGGGCTGCTGCTTTCATTCTGGAAAACTCAATCATAGCCGATTGGAGGATACCTAGGCCCACCTCCACCCAGTCCTCATAATTAGAAAACAGGTCTTTTGCTAGGTCCCAGGCTGTCATATGGTCCCTTACCCAGAGAGGTATCCCCGGGTCTTTAAGTATTTTAGTGTTCAGTCTAAAAGGAGGTTTGTGTTGAACCACAAATTCTCTAGAAAGGACCTCCATCCAGACTGGGTAATGATCTGATATATTTATTGTCCCCCTCTCCGACCACATACACCTGTCCCAGGGGTCCCCTCTAGCCAACAGAAAATCTAATCTTCTTTTAGGCTGGGGAGCTCTAGGCGCTGGGCGAGGGCCAAACCAAGTATACCCGGAGATGTCTGGATTAAGTACTCTGAAAACATCACTCAGGGCCTGGGATTCCATTAAAGCACTCAAGAGGAGGGTGTCAGTGCGAATTGTGGCAACGTTTGGTGAGTCAAGACCTGGGTTTAAGATGCAGTTCCAATCCCCTGCGATTATCAGATTTTCCGTATCAGGCAAGTACCGCGGTAAGTCTGCAAAAAAATTGATTCTAGCAGAGTAATCTACCGGGGCATAAATAGTCATGATAGCCCAGTCCTCATCTGCTACTCCCAATTTAACCCAGGCCCATCGGCCATCGGTATCCGTACAACTGTCTATCATTACCACATCCAAGTTTCTATCAAGAAGTATTGCCACTCCGCCTTTGGTCCCATCTGCAGGGGACCAAAGTTGGGGGCCAGGGCACCAATTCCGAATATCTGCCATTTTCTCTTCATTAATCTTTGTCTCTTGTAGGCAGATTATCTGGAGTTGCTGGGAGTGAGCTCAGGCCGACAATCTTTGTCTTTTAAATGTATTATTATGATCCCCCAATCCACGTACGTTCCAGGTGGCAATTCTGATTCTATTGGGTAGCACCATCCTTGCCACCTGGACCCAGAGTGGTTTGGATAGGGCCTGGTACTTCCTCTTCCGTAGTAGGTGACCCTAAGTGGGCCTGTACCGACTCCCCTCCCTCAAAAGAAAGAGTCCTATTTTTCCTTCTTTTGCGAAGCATGCTAGCAAAGGAGTCAGTCAGTAGCACTTCATTGTTATCCGCATGGACCAGCCAGTCAGCCACCACTACAGCAGTGAGAGAAGAGATTAACTTGATACTAGGTAGCTGGGCCGAAGTGGAGGTGGCTAAACAGGCCAGTTCCAACCAGTGGATTCTCAGATCTTGCCATTGTTGTTTGTTCTCCGTTACTTGTGACAACTCAAAGAACCCTATAAGGAGTCTGTATTTCCCTCCTTCAGGGTTATCCACTATGTGACGGGCCATCTTTGGCTCGGGCAGTAACATCACCTCCCCCAGGCTCTGCAGAATTTGAAGTTTTATTAAATTGCAGGCTAGCACTGGGGAGGGAAGGGATGCACTTTTCAGTAGAAGCACCGGAATAGAGAGGGCTTCATCCTTGCCCTGCAGCGTAAAAAATCTGGGGGTCATTCCATCGTGAGTACAGATTATGGGGACCATATAATCTGACAGTGGGCCGAAAACATTATCTGTTCTCTTGATAGTGCGCATGGGGGCTGCCAGTGACAAGGATCTGCGTGCTGTTTTCGTAGTGAGCCCCCTTCCCGTCTTCTAAGGTGAGCTGCGTGCGATTTCTTCTGTGAGAGGCCCCCATGTTTCATCTTCTCGTCCTCCCATTTTAAAGTTTAACCCCTCCAGTCGAGGTCTTTTTGCAGAGGAGAGGTGGATGGGTAGTTGTGCCTGTGGCTGAGAGGGCGATTCTTGAAGGTAACCACAGTTTATACCCTTATCCGGGGTCGAAAAGAGACCAGCAGTGAGGGGTTCTTTATCGGCAGAAGCACACCCCTCCGATTGGTCAGTCAGTCCCCCTGTGGGCGAGAAAAATTCCTGGTCGGGATCAGGATCTAAGTCCTGGTCCCGTTCCAGATCATCATCTCCGTTACATCCCTCCTCCTCATCACTTTCTAGGTATGCCTGTAAGGCACCTGAGAAAGTGAGGGGTACGGAGGGGGATCCTTCCCTAGCCAGTGGGGGTACCTTCAGGCCCCTGAGTACTTTTCCATTTTCTTCAGGGGTAACGTTATCAATATCATACAAAACATTTTCTCTCCACTGACCTGAACTGTGTGAACCCATTTTTACCAAGGTAGCGACTGCTGTAGGAGAATCTGCTGATGTTTCCGTGTGCTCCGTCTCACCTTGGTCTTTAGCGAGGGAGGCACCTGCAGTGGGAGAGGAGGTAGGAGCTGGAGAGGTCTTGTTTTTACCCTTCTCTTGTATTAAATTGTCCTTTATCATCAGCCCCTGGGCACCAGAAACAACGACCTCTGAAGCATCCGCCTCCTCAATGTCTGGGACCGCCTGCTGTCCTGTCAGACCGTGTTCGTTGTCTTCTCCTCCTGTGGCCTTTTGCAGATTTTTGACCCCCTCGTCGGTAGCAGCGACTTCTAGGGTCTCTGCCGCCTCCGCGGTTAGGTCCACCTGCTGACCTGTCAGTCTGTTCTCATTATCTTCATCCCCTGTCCCAGCCCCAGTGTCGTTCAACAACTTTTCCCCCTTCTCGTCAACTGGAATTTCCGATGGTCTCTTTTCCTCATCCATTGACTGACTATTCTGATTAACTGGTGGGCCATCCGAGCATAGCGGATTTGATTTCTGTTTTTTCCTATAGACCATACGACGTTTCTTTTTACCCCCGTTCTTACGAGTTCCCTTTTTTTTACCTTGGGGGGGAACAGGGACAGGGCGTGGGGAGGAGCAGGAGGGGGAGGGGGGTTATAAATCATCTTTTCCCCATCATCAGTACCCTCAACCTCCATCCTGTCCCCATCGTTCACCTCATCTTCACTCCATCCACCTTCCTTCCTATTATTTCCAATCCGGGAATCTGTTTTTTCTCGGTCCCCAATAGTCCTTCCCTTCTCCCCCTTCCTCCCCTGTTCCTCAACCAACTCCCCTCCCTCCGCCTGAGTTGAAAGGTCTTGATGTCCTTGATCCTTATCCTGCCCTGGCTCCTGATCATTCAAGGGGCCCTGCCCATCCGTCCCTTCTGTCCCTTGATCCTTCTCCGACTGCTTCCCATTCTCTCCACTTCCTTTCTCTGATCCTTCCTTCCCCTTGGGATCTTTCTCTGATCCTTCCTTCCCCTTGGGATCTTCAGACGAAACGGGCCCTTTTTCTAAACTCGGATTCTGGAGTCCCGATTTCGGGTCTGCAGGCTCGCTTGGCCCTTTCTGCGCTTGTTTCAGGGGGCAAGCCTCATCTTCCTCGGTGTGGAAGTGTTGACGGCATGCTCGACACCAGGGGGTCTGAGCATGCACAACTTCAATCTCTACAAAGCCCCCTTTCTTCATATCAATAACCAGGTACGGTTTATATCGCACCCGGGCAGCTGGGTCCAAATCAAACCTGATGTTTACTAATTCCGGAGATTTCCTTTCTGCAAATGTCTCGTGTTTTTTCTTAATATCCCCAAAGGCCTTCCTAACCGCTGAGGTAAGGTAAGGCAAGGCCGCCACCGGAATATACTTGCAACGAATCCAAAAAAAATTGTACCGCAGTGCCTCGTGCCACTCGAAAAGTTCCTGCTCATTCATCCAAGGACGAAAGGAAATCTGGAATTCTTTGTTATCAAGGATAATTTTGTCCTCTTTTTTCCTCAACATCCAGGTGGCAATTTCTTTGGCCGAAGCAACGTATGTAATGAGGTTGTGCCCTTCGTTATGAAATATACCCCTTTTCGGAGGGGCCTGGACTGCACCACTCTTCGCCCACCCGTTTTCATAAAGACCTATCAATCTAATCTTAACTTTGACGGGGAGGGATTTGGAGTCCTTTCCAAAGAAGACCGAAACCGCATTTTCATACAGCCATTCCTCTTGGACTTTGTAGAAATCAGGGTTGACTACCACTTTCACATAGTCTTCCCCGATTTCCACACTTTCGGGAGACAGATCATCCGGGAGGATGCCCTCGTGGTAGCAATCCGAGAGTATGATTTTCATCCTGTCTTTTTCTTCCCTGGTCAAAGGGCCAGGGTCTTGCCCTGATCGGCCAGACTCATTCGGATCGCCCATCCCCCTCGTTACAGCTCAATAATAAATAAAACCAGCCGATACTGGAACTGGAAACGGTCAAAATTAATAGGCCAAAAATATCCCCCAATCAAAACAACGAAAAGACGTTAAATACCAGAAAACCACCAGCGAGACACTAATCAGCTGTCTATTATCTTATACTTACATAGCAAAAAAAAAAAAAAAAAAAACACGAGGCCTCCTTAAATAGGGAAATGTTTCTGGTAATTTTATGCCCATATCCCCGAGAGTGGAAGAGAGGAAAGCTAAGAAGCAGCAAAAGAGGAAAAAGGAGAGGAGGGAGTGGAAAATTTTGTCGTCTTATACCTCCGACATCGTAGAGTCCTTCATCCCCTTACTTGCTGTGCTTCTACCTTCATTTCTCTCTTACCACCGGGGAAACCTTTGAGGCCACATCGTTTTCATACACTCCTCCGTCAACTCATAACTCCTGCTTTTCCTCTTCTTCGTAGGGTATAGGCAGCACATCAGTGACCTATACTCTACTAACCAGAGGTTATCTCCCCATGTCCAATGCACGTTCGTCTTGTACTTTCGCGTGCTGACACATTAATCACCACTCTTCCTCCAATCAACGAAGCAGCTAGAATTCAGAATAACTTCGCCCACCTCATCTCTCATCGAAGCAGCACGCGCGGTAAATTAGCGCTAATCCGCGTGCGGAAATTAGCGCTAATTTAGCGCATCGCAAAATGAGTCTGATGTCGTTCGCCTCTTCTGTTTTATGCGATAATCCAGATGATGATTAAAAAAATAAAAATAAAAAATAAAAAATAAAAAATAAAAAAAATCACGAGTTCGAATTACGTAACTCGGAACCACAAAAAGGGGACGAGGTGGTGAGATCGAGATCCAAAAGAAAAAAAAAAAAGATCAAGATCCACGCGTAGGGCATCTTTCTTGATCCGTACCCCTCGTTCACGGCAGTAATTTTTTTTTTTTTTTCAACCACAAAACGCTACCCGTATTATGCTTTTATGGGCCTCACTCCACTACTCACAAAATGTATAAATGAGAGTGAATCTCCCCTAGAACATGGGGAGAGGGACCGCCATATTTTTGTCTTTCTTGCCGCCGAGAGTAGTGGGGCGAGGCCCTACATGTTTTTTCAAAAGCTATATTCTTCTCTCATCTATCTCATTTTTCTTGCTGCCAGGGCCGTGGTCCCATTAGCAAAGAGCATCGGATGGAATGCCCGAATCTGGACGTGTTCGAGGACAGGAGCAGGAAATCGAGATCGAACTGCTTTTCTGTATCTCTGCATAAAGCATGCCCAGATTCAGGATTTCTATCCTATCCCCTTTGCTAGTGGGACCACGGCCCAGTACTCATCTATCTCATCCTCTCACTAGTGTATGCGTAGTACGGGGGAACACCAACCAACCCGGGGGCTAGGTCCCACTTGCACGGATTAGGAGATTTGGGCCTTTGATCTTTGCTATCTACGGTCTCTATCTCTTGATTCGCGCAAGTGGGACCTAGCCCGGGATCTCTCCCCAGCCCAGTGGGTAGGTTGGCACCACAGCAGTGGTGCGAGAGCCATGCTGTACCAGTCCCTCATCACGGTGACGAGGGGTGGGCAGGCATTACCGATGGGGGAAATCGGCGGTGCTAGCGCCGAGCAATGGCCAGTCACTGCACCTTACCCCCCCCTCAAATTAACAACGCGTATGTAACCAGGGGCTAGGTCCCACTTACACGAATCAACCGACATTGACCGTGGATGACAAAGATCAACGGCCATATTCTCTTAATCTGTGCAAGTGGGACCTTGCCCCAATAACGGAAGGAAATGAAATAAAGAAGGGGAATTGTTTTTTTCCCGGAAGCAAATGAAATAAAGGAGGGGAAAAAAACAATTTTCCCGCGCTTTCAGAACGTCGTTCACAGGTAGTCCGGTTTTTTCCCCGCCCGTCGATTCAAGCTCACTGCTCCAAACCGAGCTGACTGTCTTTTTTTTTTTTGTTTTTGTTTTCTTGTTTTTCCGGAGAATACTCGTTTGGGTCTGATCCCACACTACATACGGTATGTAGTTTTATGGATTTTTCGAGATCCCACAGTGCTCCGGTGTAGCAGGCGGCACCGTCGACTTCGGAGGTGAGTGGACACGTTTGTTGTCGTGGCGGTCTGGGAGTGAGCGGTGGCGAAAAAGTAGTGCGGGTTGAATTGTGAGGTCCCCGGCCTCGGCCCTATTTTCTTTTGAAATCCAATGTTCAACGCTTTCCAAAAAAAAAAAAAAAAAAAGAAAAAAAGTAATGCGGAAATGTGAGGAGTGCTGGACCCCTACCCGTCCGCGAAAAAGCTGGAGCAGCTTTTTGTTGTTGTTTTTTTGTTTTTTTTCCCGTCCGCCACCCTCCCACATTATTGCGCCGCGATGCCTGTAAAAGGGCCATTCTTTTCGGAGTTGTGGGATGCAATTTTCCTTTCACGGTCCATCCGGAGCGGGCCCAGCTTTTTCGATTCCGTTTCCGTATGTAGTGTGGGATCAGACCCTTACAACATGAAAGGAACAAGCGTTATACCGAACTTTTTGAAAAAAAAAAAAAAGGAAAAAAAAAAAGGAACAAGGGTGAGAGCAAGGGCCGTTGATCATTGCTATCTACGGTCTGCATCTTTTAATTCGTGCAAGTGGGACCTAGCCCCGGGGGACCCACAATTCGAGGGTGAGAGCGGGCTGTCTTTCCCCGAGCAGAGCACACGGTGATTATATAGCGGTATTTGGGCCATATTTCCTCCTAAATACAGAGAGAAATGACCAGGCGTTCTGTTCGGGGTAAGCAAGGATCTTCGGACTCGACGCTTTGGCCCCTTTGTCCCGACCCTGCTTCCCTTTCCCCGAGCAGAGCACACGGTGATTATAGCGGTATTTGGTGGAGCTTTCGACCTAGATACACAGAAAATGACCGTAATAAATGATTTTATTAAAAAAAAGAAAAAAAGAATGACCGTGCCTTCTGTTCGGGGAGCTTCGGACTAGACGCTTTGCTGCCTTTTTTTTTTTTTTTTTTTTTTGGGCACACTTCGCTGCTTTCTCCCGACCCTGCGTCCTGACCAAGCAACACGACAGGAACTGGTTCGTCAAACGTCGCGTCCGGGCCGCGGACCGTCACGCACCTGGCGTGAAGGGCATTTTCGAGGTCTCTCTGGACGTAATTGCCGTCAGGTGCATCCAAAATCCGCCTAATACACATCTACGATAGGAAAGTCCCAGTGTGAATCTGGCCTGAGCCAGTTGTTTGTTAGCCATCAACATGCATGAAACTTTTTTTTTTTTTTTTTTTCCACATGCATGCATGATTTTTTAAAATATATTATTATTATTTTTTAGATGCATGATTTTTTATTTTTTTTTAAAAAGAAAACATGCATGATCTTCGGGGCATGCAGACTAGCACTTTTCTTTATGTATCTGACCACAACTACGGTTCAAGCTGGATGCATCTGACTGGAAAACGTCCAGATCTGAGTCGAAAAAAGTTACCCTTGCGAGTATGCCCACAATCCCGGTTCTACAGCGGTGAGGGCCCGCTGCCAAAGCGGATTGAATTTCACGCGTGAATCCGAACGTGTTTGCTGACGGGTGCAGAAATGACGCGATTGAAGTGCTTTTCTGGATCTCTGCATGAAACACATCCAAGATTTTGGCGCTTGCTTCAATCCGCTTTGCTACCGTAGTGGGACCTCCTTGCCGCAGGTAGTGGCGTCAGTTGTACTCCCCCCGCCTGGCTGTCGAACAATCGGCCATCCTTGCAGTTGTCTTCAGTTCAATGCGGCAACCTCTCCAACTTCTGTGTCATGCGCACTTCGCGCATTGTTTTCTGCTACTCTGCTCAAGTTCATAGCTGCCTGTCGTCTTCCTCTGTGTATTTGGCGAAGATGTCGTACGTCTTCCACAGTGCCATCCCATAGCTGTCTCCGGTCTTCCAATCCTGTTTGCAGTGCCAGGGCCGCCCTCTACAACTTCACATGGAAGACGCTGCACCCTACCCGCCCGTTCATGGCCACGTCGAGTCGTCTCTTCTTCTCCCCTTAACTGCCACTTGCCCTCATTCTGTCTCGCCCGGTAGCTAGCTAGCACTCAACTGTACACCTTCACTACGTCACGTGGAGGCCGGCCAGCTGGCCAGCCAGTACGCAGCGATCTCGCGACTGGCAGACCCAGGCACACACACACACACACACATATACACATATACGTGACCACACACACATACACACACACACAGAGAGAGAGAGAGAGAGAGAGAGAGAGAGAGAGAGAGAGAGAGAGAGAGAGAGAGAGAGAGAGAGCTGTATGTTGTGGTCTCCAGGCATGACTGCAGGGAAGTCATGCAAGTCGTTACTGCGGCGGGACGGGACCGGGACTATAAGGAGGGGAGAATGCCGGAAGATGTTGACGTCATAAATAATTAATGTCCCGTGTTGCCTAATTGGTCTGTCGTTGATGGGGACTGATTATTGTCCCTTCTGCCGCTCATAAGAGGGAAAGTGAGTGAAGCGTAATGTGATTCGTGTCCACGTCGGGAGTCCCCTTTCGATGATAGCCAGCCAATCTATCTATCTAATTGCCCCGAATAATTTTGGCCAGCCAATCTATCTAACATCTCATTGAGCCCACTATTTTGTAACCCTTGAGCGACCGGTTGTAACCCTTAAGCGACCGGTACTCGCTCGATTAATGAGGACATTACTCACACAAGGACTTTTTTCCTACTCAGTCTGTTTTCTGCACGTGGTTGCAGTCAGATGCATCCAGCTGGGTAGTAATTGCGGCGAGAAACATTCAGGAACGTGCTAGTGTCATTATGCTCTGAGATTAGCAATGGAGCCCGGAGCCATAGTCATGAAATATCTAAGTAACGGTTCGCTTGGCCATGGCTTATAGGCTGCGGTGTGATCAATCTGGCTGCGTGCCCGTGTGATAGAAAGGCAGCAGAGCCGTTGATTCCCGGGAATCGACGACGGTCATCGTGGCGGTATCATGAAAGCTCAACGCGGTGCTTGGAGGGGGGAAGCAACACTGTGTTCGAGAGCGATTCCAAGCCCCGCGATCCGCGACTCCCTAATTTATTTGTCATTTCTTTGAGGGCATACTCGCACTAGGACTCTTACAACGCTTTCTAGACGTAATCGTGGTCAGATACGTCCAGATGCGGCTGTAAACGGGGTCAGATGCATGTAAGATAGTGCTGCTAGTGTGAGTACGCGCTGACTCTACCGGAGGAGTGTGCATTGCGCACAGAGATAAATTGATCCGGATGTTTTTTAATCATGGGAAAGACTTAGTGTACATTCCGCTGACGTACATATGTCTGAGGGCATATTCGCACATTTTGGGCTCCTTTGGATAGAATCTGGGCGTAATTGCGGGTGGATACGTCTCAGGAAGTCCTGTAGTGTGAGTAATGTGCTCTGAGATGGTGAAGCTCAACCTTTGTCTCTGCTATGTCTCTGAAGAGAACCAGTAGCAGAGGGATGACGAGTACACTGCGGTGAGCGTCGGATGTACTTAGCAGTAGAAGAAGCAGACGGATGCGGCTAAAGAGGAGGAAGAGAGTAGTTGTAGTAGTACTAGCAGAAGGGAGAGAGACGCTGTCGGCAGGTGCGCGCGCCCGCCCAGGGTTCGTGCAGCTGTGAACAGACGTATAACTAACGAGGTGTAGTTCTTCTTCTACTTATTATAGAGAAGAAAGTCGACATTGCAGTACGACCGCCAAGTGTTACGGAACAACAAAGGGGCGCATCTTGACCACAGAAGGAAAAAAGTCTCCTAGTTAAAGGGAGGAGATAAGGAGCGGCGGAAGAAGAGGAGGAGCGGAAGGTGAGGCGGACAAGAAGGTGGTGGTGGTGGAGGAGGAGGAGGAGGAGGAGGAGGAGATTCAAGAGGGAGAGAACAAGTGCGAACGGGGGATTTTTCTCGGACTGAGTTTCTCGAACAGCAGAGAGAGAGAGATCGCTTTCCTGCGAGAGGACAAGAGCTCGGATCGGTCTCGATGCAGAAGAGCCGATCGAACCGCTTTATTCCTGTATCAAGCATCTCCTGCTCTCATTCGTCGCGGGTCAGCTGGAAGACAGAAGCGACCACCTGAACATCGATGGCAGTGGCAGCTGCCGAGCCCACGTGGCAGGCGGAGAGAGAACAGGAAAGGCAGTCTGGAGGCAGGAACCTTGTCCGCGGCCGGTCGTCGAAGGGCAAGCGAAACTCGAGATCGTCGTCGGGATGCCAGGTGTCATATGCGTACCGTCGCAGGAAGCAGATTCAATGCATGCTCCTCGGCCGCAGGAGCAGATGCGAGGAGAAGGAGACGCCGGGGAGGAGGTGGAGTGGAGTGGGGATGAGCTCCGTAGGAGGGGATCTCTGGACAGCAGCCTGCCGAAGGATAGGGTTGTCCCGCTGTCGTCATCGTCATCGGCAGCTAAGGATGGAGTGCGTCGCACATGGCCGCCTTCGAAAATCCCGCGCTTCTCGAGCTGTGAAAGGATTGACCGGCATGGGCGCGAAGGCGGAAGCGGGGGGGATACGGGGGTGGCGGAACGCGCAGCACGCGGGGGGGAGCATGACGTGGACCTGCGCCGCTCTTCGCTTGGAGGGGGGATAGCAACTGGTTCTCACCAGATCAAGGATATGCGGAGCCGCATGCTTTCGGCGGGAAATGGCAGCCACCGAGATGGAGCAGCAGGAGGAGGAGGAGGAGGAGGAGGAGGAGAGAGAGGAGAGAGAGGAGGGAGGTTTACCAGTCCGAACACGTGGTCGGTCGAAACAGTACGCCTTAGCGGTAGTTCTCTCGAGGGGAGCCAGAGTCTGCTGGCAAGGGCTATGTTGATGAGCAAGGGCTGTTCCAGGCCCTCTCTGATACCGAAGGCGCCGGGGGTGGTTCTCAGGTGCAACGCACCTGGTCCTATACAGTTCGGGGAGCAGCTGGGCAAGCGAGGAAGTGTGCTGGCGCGCCCAATGGCGGGATCTATCCCACAGAATGGCGGCGTCGGGATGAGGGAGATCGGGACGAGCAGTCGCTGTGGGGGGTCGGAGAAAATTGGCGGGAAATTGGGACTGATCAGGGCGTCAGTCGGGGCTAGCGATAGCAGCAGCGGCAGCCTCAGCTGCAAGGGCGGGGTATCGTCTGCAAGCGAGGAAGTAGGAGTGGTCCGACTGAGGGAGGCGACGGCAGGGAGGGGGGCGGTTAACCGGTATGGAGAAAGGCCGTCAGCCTCGATGCAATACAGAAGCGGGCAGAGGATCAGCGTCGTGAGTGTTGGCGCTGGCGCAGGGTCGGCGGCGGGGGAATCATCCCCAAATCTGGCGGGAAACGGAATACTAAAGCCTGGCCAGGAGACGAGGAGCGGTAAGGAAGGCAGAGGAGGAGGAGGAGGAGGAGGAGGAGGAGGAAGAGGGAGAGGGAGAATGCTTAACGGAGACGGGGGGAGTTCATTGATTTCACAGAAGTTGGCGGGAGGAGGGAGAAGAGAAGGGACGGCGCCGGGCGCCAGAGCGGAGACTACCTCGGTTTTGACTGACTCATCCCGCAAGCTAATTAAAGAAGGAACAGCACTTGGAGATAGGAAGGATTCTGCTTCTTCGTCTCTCAAGGGTGTGAGGGCTGGGATACCGACCGCGAGAGGGGTAGCTTCCGGTCAGAACGTCGGGGAAGCTCGGGGCTATGGAGATCGGTCGATCTCGGCGTCTTTCACCGGCAAGCGGCCTGAACGCAGCAGCATCGGAGGGTCCGCTTCTCGTCCTTCCGCCGCCGCCCCTAATGCTCGTCGGCTACCGACTGCTGCCATTGGCGGGGTCTCGTCGAGGTCCCGACCTCCAGTCGTTGGAGAGGAGAAGAAGACGTCAACATCGACCTCGGGGGTGGCACCACCACCACCCAAAGCCGCCACCGGGAAGTCCACCATCGCTCGCATTGCATCTTCTTCAACTCCAGCTTCTTCAGTCTCGTTTTCGCCATCGCTCGACGGCGATGGCCCCCCCAAGAGTGGTGCCGCTGGGGGCTCATTAGGGCCTGCTTGCACCAGATTAGGCGGCGGCGGGACACATTGCTGCAAGGGGGACCGGAGGGACTGCGGCAACCATGGAACGGCTTCCGCGGCCCGCCATGGGCCGAAACCCGGATCCTTCTCGGTAATGCCGAGTCGACTTAATCCTAATCCCGATCCACGTGGCAACGCAGGAGGGGGGGGGGAGCAAAAAAGGGCTCGTAGTCTTGTAGTATCGTCGTCGCCAGCTTCCCATATCAAAGCCACATACGTGTCGGCAAACCCGGAGACGATGGCACCGCCCCCGCTGGGGAAGATGCGCAAAACCGTACATCCCGCGAAGTCGGGCGCGGGGGCGACGTCGCGCCCGGTGCGACAACCGGGCCAGTCGTCGGCGGCGACGGCTATGGCGGGCGTGGTCGCTCAGAAGGCTCCGGCGGCGATGCCGGGGAGCCGGGGGGGGGTAATGAAGCAGCAGGCAAGAACGGGGGGGGAGTCGTCAGAAAGAGCGAAGAAGTTGTCCGCGCCCGTTGCTGCCCCCGCGGCGAAGAAGACGATGGCTGTCTTAAAGCAGGAGGAGCGGCAGGAGGAGAGGCTGCTGCTCGTGCTGGGTGACGTCGGGGTCGGGACTGACCACCAGCGGGAAGTTGCCGGCATGGATCGTGAAGATGCAGTCCCCCTGGAGCGAACAGCGGACAAAGAAACACGTTCGGTGGTAATCAGCAGAGGAGGAGAACGGATATTGTCTTCTTCTTCATCACCCTCCCCGCACATCGGGCTCAAGAGATCAGCGGCGTTGGCTATTGCGGCGGCGGCGGGGAGGGGGGGTAGCAAAGCAGGAGGGGGTGATGAAGAGAGTGGGGGTGGGGGAGATGCAAGCCCAGCTCCTGATGGAAGGATATGCAACGGACCGACGAGCGGAAGCGACAGCTATAATGGAGAAAGCGGCCGGTCGATCTCTCTGGTCTTGCCGGCTGCGCCTCCTCCTTGTTCAGACGTTTCCGCGAAAGAGCCCGCGTCACTGCTCGTCAGCTCTCATAGTCATTACACAAGTCTAGTAGAACCGGTAGTGGGCGATAAAGCCGCGAAAGGGAAGCTTGAAGAGCAGTCTGCTGGCCCGACAGGAGGCAGACGGAATGGGTACCACGAGCCGTCATCATCGCCCTATGCTCCTGGCGTTGGCGTGATCTCCGCGCCGCCGCCGCCGCTAGTGAGGGACGAGCAACAGCAGTTGGCTGTACGAACGTGCCAGCAGTCAACGGAGATGGTCAACGGTCAACGAAAAGTTGTAGAGACGGTGGAGGGGGAGTCGATCCCGATCCCGATCCCGGAGCAAGCGGCTGTCAAAACAGCGGGCTTGGAGGTAGCGACACGTGGCGCGGACTTGACAGACAAAGAGAATCTGAGGACAGATTTGGCGGGTGAACAGTTGTCTTCTTCTGTGGGGCCAATCAAGGCATCATCGTGCCGACTGCAGGCAGCGGGGTCGTCGATCGAGGAGGTGGAGGAGCAGAAAAGACATTGTCGTGATGAGGGAGGGGTTATGGAGAGCACCGGCAGATGTACGACGACGAGGGTAGTGGCCAGCTCACAGGGCAAGTCTGACGGTGTAGCATTACCGAGAAGTGCAACGAGGAAGATTGGCACAGCAGGGTCAGCGACGCCCGGGGGAGTGGCGGCCGTGAGGGTGGAGCGTGAGAGAAAGGAGGTTCAGGTTCGTCATCATCATCATCATCAGCAGCAGATGCCAAAGGAGGAAGAGGAGTGGGTAAGGCCAGCCAATTTACTGTCGGAATGGAGGAACAGAGGCAGAGAGTCGCGGGTAAGGGGAGGAGGAACGATTGCCCCGGGGGAGGGGGGAGGAATTGCCAGTAATCGATTGCCGGCTGGAGAGAGAGGAGGGAGAGCGGATGCACGCAGCAATGCAGGAGGAGGAGGTGGCGGCAAATGCGTCGTCGCGACGACGGCTGCAAAGGTCGTTCCTCTGCCGCTTCCCGATCCCGACTTCTCTCCGAGGAAACCACCGCCGTCGGCAGTAACGACGCCGGGCTCAACGTCGGGCACGAAGAACACCCGCCTACTCGTTGATCGGAAGCAGCCGCACGAGGAGGTTGGAGATGAAGGAGGTGAAGGAGGTGGTTGCATTGCTGAGTCGACGATTGCGCCGATGAAGAAGCAACAATGCCATGCGGAAGGGGCCGTGCGCACTTCTTCCTTGCACAACGGACCTAGTAGTAATATTAGTATGTCTCCAGTATCGCTGATTGGTGGGGGAGGAGTAGGTGGTGTTGGGTATCTTTCGCAGTCCGATGTGGATCCTGCTGCTGCTCGTGCTGTTGCCACTCCGATGGTTGGCGGCAATGAAAGTGATGATGGGGGCAAGATGTTCGCAGTGAGGACGAGCGATGCGCTGCGTTCCGTGGCGGGTGAGCCCTTTGGTGTTGGATTTGGTCTCGGGGAAGGAGGGGGAGGAGGGGGCAACACCAAGCTGCTACTTGTTGGTGTCAGCAACGACTTCATGCAGTGGACGACAACGCGGGAGGAGGACGATTCCATCGCATTCGCGAGGAGGGGGTTGGTGTGTGGGAGCACGAGCACGGAGGAGGAAGCTACGCGTATGAAGTTATCAGTAGGAGGAGGAGCGGCAGCAGCAACCATCACTCCATCATCAGGAGTGGCGGCGCAAGGCGCAAAGAAAGCGGAGAGAAGAGGAGCAATACCAGCTGTAACGACAAGAGGGACAACGCCTGCGGCAGTGGGAGGAGCTGAAGCCTCGTCCATGGGAGCAGTGGACCGTGGTTTTGGCGGGAAAGATCTTTCCGCTACTATTGTTCAAACTCACACTGTCGCGGCGCCTGGTTCGTCGTCTCGAGGCTGCAGTTCTATGGCGGCGGATGGCAGATTTGGCGGGAAAACCTCGTTCCAAGCGGAAAAAGACGAAGATGAGTATCTCTCTGCCGGTGTGGTGCGTGTCGGTCTGTCGGGATCCGGGAGGCATTGCTATGATGGCGATACTGCGTCTGACCGTGACCACCTCCTCTCTGTTCCCTCGTTAGCGATGAAAAATGGCGCCGCCGCCACGGAAGCAGCTGACAGGTTGATGACTCCCGCCCTCTCCTCACTCCCATCTCCCGCCGTTTCCCCCCCGGCCCTCCCGCCCTCGCTGACGGGAAAGGGAGAGGAGGTAGGGATCGTGCCGCCTTTCATGTTGACGGGGGCAAAAAGTTCTTTGCTTAGACAAGCGAGCGTGGAGCGGAACGGCAGCCGCCGCCTCCTGCCTGACTCGCCAATGCCCTGGCCATCGCCGACGATGACCACCGAGAAGCTTGTTTGGACTAGTGAGAACGGGGTTGGGGTTTTGGCGGGAACGAAGGGTGAGCCGGACAAGAGAGGTGGCGGGGGGAAAGGGCTCGCCTTGTTTGCCGAGCTATCAGCACTTAGCGCCAGCAGCTCGCCGGTCCTGTGCCGCTCGGCCGATGACAGAGATAGCCAGTGGTTGTTGCCGCAATCCAATGGCTTGAACCTGTCGGGTGAGAGCTTAAGTGGCGGCAGCAGCTATCGGCCGGGCTACCCTGTCGAGGCCTGCAGCACTCAGCAGGCAAGAGACCCGCCGGCGGCAAAAGGTAGGGGTGAACGTGGCATTCCGCAGCAGCAGCAGCTGCAGCAGTTCTCGAGTCAGCATGAGCAGCAGCAATGTCATGCCGAAGATGAGAGAGGCGGCGGCGATGGTGTGAAATCGGACATAGCCAAGAAGAAGAGAAGGACGGAAGGTGTGGAGGGGCGGGAGAAGCAGCCGGCGGGCTCCAAGAGGCAGCCTCCAGCGCGACTCCAAAGCAGCGATGGCAGGAGTGTGGGGACGGCTATCAGGAGGGCGAGGGGGGGGCACCAGGAAACCAGCTCGGCAGATGTCGGAGTACCTATCTGGCCACAGCATGCGCAAGGGAAGAATAATGCCGCTTTCGCTCTCGTCGCCAAAGATTACGACGCGGTGGACATTAACGGATGCTGCAGAGGAGGGCTGCGCTCCGCACCTGCAGCACATCATCAGCTCAAGGAGAGCCCAATGCCGCCATCGCCCCCACCAGTAGTGACTGAGGCACACTTTTCAGGACCATGTTCTCCGGTCAACCAGACCAAACAGGCGATTTCTGCTATTCTTCCTTCTTCTTCTTCTTCTGCTTCTTCTTCTACTACGTCTTCGTCGTCGCTATCATCGTCGCTATCATCGTCGCTATCATCGGCAGGAATGGTGGCGTCGGGGGCAGCAGCACAGCAGCAGGTTCTGGGAAAAGTGGTGCCGTGGGGAAAGGGGAGAAGAGTGGTTGAGAAAGGGGGGGGACAGCGCCAGGCGGGAGTGGGTGATGTGGCAAATGTCGGGATCGGCATTGTCGCAAATCTCGTGCGAGCAGATGAGGGAGGAGGAGGCGCTGCTGCTGCTGTTGCTGCTGTTGCTGCTTCTCTCAGCGGCTTCAACTCGCCTAATAATGCTGGGTTGGTAGTGAAGACGGTCTTTGGTTCTCCACCCGGTCGCGTCAGCCTTTTACCTGTTAGTCTTACTCTCGCGGCTGGAAGTGCTGGCGTTAATGGCGGCGAAGGTGGGGGTAGGATTGAGAACTGCCCTGGCCCCCATCTTCCGAATTTCAACGCAATCCCTCAAGATATACTGGATGACTTACAGGTCGATGACGTGTTTGATCTTGAAAAAGACGACACTTTCACTTGCTACGATGTGCCTCAGAATATTGCCGATATATTGCAATTGGAGGTGCGATCATCTATGAGCATCGATGGTGCTACGGGCAGGCTGAGTCGAGGTTCAGACGGGGGAGAAAGCCTGTTGTTGAGCGGATACACGTGTTATAAGATGCCTAAGGAGCTGCTGGAAATGACAGATGGTGAGAGTAGCAGCTGCACGTCGTCCTTGCGTGGAAGCCTTGCCTTCTCCGGCGGCGCCTCTAGAGATGCGATTGCCAGCAGCAGCCACCGGCGATCGAGCGGCGTGGGGGCGGCGGCGGCGACGGGGGGGGGTGTGATTGATTGTGGCGGGAGGGCGGCGAGGGGGGTGGTGGTTGATTGCCGGGGTCAGAAGCTCCTCGACGTCGTTGATCAGCCCTCGGCAAGATTGATGGGCCAAGGTAATCAGGACGAAGCGACGATGGGATTGGGGTCGCCTCGCCCTACTTCTCCCTCTCCTACTCCTCCTCGCATTACCCATTCTCCCGTTGTACGCGATGGTGGAGAAGTTGGTGAGGTCTCGGGTCAGGAGGGCTGCGAGGAGGAGGAGGAGGAGGAGGAAGAGAGTAGAATGTCGAACTCCCTTCATGCTGACAAACAAGGAGCAGATGGTCGGACTGGGGGAGGCGCCAACTCGTTCAGCGGACGACCGGTCGTTGGTAAGGGAGGAGAAGTTAGTAGTAGAAGAAAGGAGGACGTCCGAAGTGATGCTTATTTCCATCTGCCCCCCTGGACCGGGGAGGCTCTCGACGGCGCAGTTGCTGCTGGTCAGGGTCAGCAGCACCGTGACGAGGTGGTAAGCGATCACGTACGACCGGTCGTTGATAACCTGCAGGTCGAATTCAAAAGCAAGGCAGACGACGCGGGGGCAAAGATGGCAGGAAGCGTGCGGTCGCCGGACGCTGACCGCCATGGACTGGTCCTTCCCGCTGCCGCGCCCGCCGCCGACGACGTCGCGGCCGCGGTGTTATGTGTCTCTCCTGTCTCGTCCGCCGCGTCTGCGAATGGCGATCATGTAGGTATCCCGATCTTATCGATCCGATCTCTAGAAAAAGACGACTGTGAATGTGAGTTGAAGAGTCCTGACGATGGAGCGAGTTTCGCGGGGAAGAGGGGAAGGGGAGGCGAGGTAACGGAGGAGGAAAAGGTGGGAGGAGATGTCCCGTTGCAGGCAGGTTTGTCATCGACGGCGATCGCATTGGCCATCACCCGGAAGCAGACGCAGCAGCCTTTGGCGGCTGTCGGGATCGCGGCGGAAGAGGAAGATGACGGTGACTCTGGGGTGTTGAGCAGTAAAAGAGGGGTCACTGTCGCGGTGGCGTTGCGAAAAGGGGCTGGAGTGGGGGTCTCTTCGCCGGTGGAAAGGTCACTTGGACGATCCAATGAGGACAATTTGCTCGATACGGAGAGCGCGAGCGGGACGGAGGATTGGCTGCTGAAGCCGCCGGTAGTGAAAGGTGGACACGGCGGCGGCGGGGGGTTGGTTGGCCGACCGGTCGTAGCTCCCGCCGGAGTGGGTTCTTCTTCCCCTGCGGCTGCAGACCGCCGCGATCATGTGGACAATGCCGGGCGTCTTCTTCGGTCTGGCCGAAGACAGACACGTGTCACTGAGAAAGATGGCATTGAGAAGGGGAGGGGAGGTTGTGATGAAAATGACCTCTCCACGAAGGACAGGGGAGAGGAGTCGCTGGAGTTGTTCGCGGCGTTGAAGAAGAGGCCCACGCTGGGTGTCAGCGATGGGGTGATGGGGGAGGACTGGTCGGGCTTGGACAGCGTGCCGAACGGCGGAGAATCCCTTGAGCAGCAGAACGGGTTCTATAGGAGAAGAGGAGATAAATGGGGGTTGACGAGTTCGTTGGATATGGAGGTGGGAAGGATGGCTATGGAGAACCCTCCGTTTGACGAAGATTTTAGTCTCGAAGCGATGGTGAATGGGGGAAGACGGCGGTTGGGAGGAGGGAGAGGGGGGAGGAGAGGAGGAGGCACGGAAAGTGAGGTAAGTAGGAGCATGCCTTCGTTCTCATCACCACCACAGCTGAAGAGGGGCGAGGGGGGGGAGGAGCCCCCCTCGCGTCCAACCCCCGCTTCGTCGTCTTCGTCGGTCGTTGGCGAGTGCAATGCTAGTATTAATCCTACGGATGCCGAAGCCGGAGGCGGCGGCGGCGGCTCTCTTGCCGTCGCTGTCACGGGTGGCCGTAACGTGTCTCGCGATCGGGATCGGGATCGGGACAGGGACAGGGGAAGAAAACTGCACCCGTGCGTAATCACCTCAGAGGAGAGTTTCCGCAGCAGCAGCAGCAGCAGTGGTGCTCTGTTCATCGGCAATATTCAGGTGACAGTGAATCCTGTGGGCCCGGTGGTGGAGGAGAAGACGAAGCAGCTTTGTAAAGCGTCGGGTCTCGACCCCGATCTGATGGAGAGTTGGGAGTGGGAGGACGTTTTGTCAAGTCAGCAATGGTCGTCCATGGAGAAGAAGAGAGCATCAAGTATCAAGCGAGCTGGCGACCGTCTGCAAAATGACCAACGTGAGGGAGGAACAGGAATGGTGGTGGAGGGGAGGGGGGGGAGTAGAACCAACAACCATGCTGACGACTCGGGCCAAAGGACAGCCTTGGACGGGAGTCCCTTGGGAGAAGGAGTGCTTTCTCCATCACCAGCGCCCAGCAAAGGGGTTGGTCCGAAGCTCGCGTCACGTCCATTTAAAGAGCAGCAGCAGCAGCAGCAGCAGCAGCTACCTAAGTCACCGGGCAACCACACGTTCTCCGACAACAGATCGAATGGTTATGGGTTCTTGTCTGATCCCTGGAACCATGCGGACTATGGTGCGCGAGCTGGGGCGACCAATGTGGTAGGTCTAGTTATATAGCCTGAGGCCCCTCCTTGAAGTCAGTCACTTCTTCTTTTTTCTCTTTCTCTCTTTCTCTCGTTCTCTCTTTCTCTCGTTCTCTCTTTCTCTCTCTCTCTCTCTTTCTTTCTGTCGGTCGTCGTTTTTCTTGTTTTTCTTGTGTTTCCTCCCCCCCCCCTCCCGGCTTTCTCACTCCCCCCATCTATTGCCGGAGTGCATGGATTATTTTTCATTTATTTTTGAGAGTTTAGATTAATAAAAGGGCGTTCCACCTCCACCTTCTCTGGAATGGAACCGGGGTGTGGATTCCTTTCCGTTGGTTTTCTGTTTCTTTTTTTTTTTTTTTAACCAGTTTCCTCCGGTATTTGTCAGTTTGCTGCGAGGTGTTGGGATTACCTTCTTCCCTCTCTCTCGCGCCAAGCTAATTAACCTCCTTAAGTTTTCCATCTCTCGCGGCTCGTCGACTCCTCCATTGCGCTGCTTCAGGATGTGCCACGTGTATGTATTCGTTCCTTTTGGTGGTTTAATAGAAGGGATGCGAGCCTGAGTCGGGGTCTTGTTGCCGGCCCATCAGGATGTGACACGTGTATTTAATATACTCACCATTTGTATCAAATTACAATACATTTGCTCAGGATATTATGGTCTTCCAGATGGGGATACGCTGATCGGGATCGGGAAAGAGAGGGAGGGAGGGGTCACGGAGACGCCAATGCCGCCGAAGCTAACTGAAAAGCTAACGGAGAAGCCAACGCAGAATCCATCGGAGAAACTAACGGTGATGAAAGAGTAATTAGGCGGCTTAGGCGGACTGGTCGGTGAATGTTATGGTCTGCGGTATGACATATGGTGATCGGGAAGGAGACGGAGGGCTAACGAAGACGCCAACGGAGAAGCTAACGTAGAAGCCAACGGAGAAGCTAACGAAGAAGCCAACGAAGAAGCCAACGGAGAAGCGAACGAAGAAGCGAACGGAGAAGCCAACGGAGAAGCCAACGGAGAAGCTGACGGCGAAGGAAGAGTAATTAGACCGACTGGTCGGTGAATGTTATGGTGTGGGGGATGGGATATGCTTATCGGGAAGGAGAGGGAGATATAACGGAGGTAGCCACCGGAAATGTTAACGGAGAAGCCAACTTAGAAGTTGACGGAGAAGAAAAGAGTAACGTGACCGACCGGTCGGTGAATGTTATGGTCTGCAGGATGGGATACCCCGATTGGGAAGGACAGGGAGGGCTAGCGGGGAAGCCAGTGGACAAGTTAACGGACAAGTTAAGTTAACGGACAAGTTAAGTTAACGACAACTTACGTTAATGACAAGTTAACTTGTCGTAACTCAACGACAAGTTAACGGGCAAGTTAACGGAGAAGCCAACGCAGAACGGACAAGTTAACGGAGAAGCCAACGCAAAACGGACAAGTTAATGGAGAAGCCAACGCAGAACGGACAAGTTAAGTCAATGGACAAGTTAACGGAGAAGCCAACGCAGAACGGACAAGTTAAGTCAATGGACAAGTTAACGGAGAAGCCAACGCAGAACGGACAAGTTAACGGACAAGTTAACGGACAAGTGAACGGAACAAGCCAACGGAGAAGCTAACGTGGAAGAAAGAGTACGTTGACCGAATTCGATCGCACGTTGACGGAATTCCATCGCCGGACGCACTCCTCTCCAGACTGCTGTTAGTTCATCGAGAGTCAAATTAGGCGGACGAGAGGGATTATGCTATTTCAGATCGCTTCTTTCCATTTCCACGTTTAACATTTTTTTCATTTTTTTTTTTGCCCCACGTTTTCGTCCCCTCGCTTTTCAGCTGGCTGCTGACCTTATCGTACGCTTGCGTGGCGCTCTGTAGTGTGAGTGTGTGTGACCCGCGGTCCTTTCATTGCAACCTGACTTCCCTTCGATATCCCTTTCCCTTGCCTCGACATGAAAGAGCGATGTCGTGGGTCGTTTGCTCTTTTTCTTCACTTACGTCCATACGTCAACCTGACTTCCCTTCGATATCCCTTTCCCTTGCCTCGACATGAAAGAGCGATGTCGCGGGTCGTTTGCTCTTTTTCTTCACTTACGTACACACGTCCTACGGTAGTCTCTGGGGGATATTGTTGCTAGCATTTATTTAGGGCCTCGCTCCACTACACAGCACCCTAAACGAAACTGGACAGCGGTTCTGTCCAGGTACATTTAGACTTACTGCACAATTTAAATGTATCAGGGCGATTACAGATTCATTACACCGTGGTGAGTATTGGCACGAGGCGCTTTTCGAATCAACACGTAAGTTCCCTTGGAATTCATCCGTCCAGGTAATGTAAACGACTGATTTTCATTTTCTGCAGTGCTCACCAAATGTGCGAAATGAGAATGAATTTTCCGCCAGAACATGCAAAAGATGCACCGCGATAAATGGTGTCTTTTGTGCATGTGGTGAGTATGAATCTTCCGCCAGAACATGCAAAAGATGCTCACCAAATGTGCAAAATGAGAATGAATCATCCATCCAGGTAATGTAAACGACTGATTTTCATTTTCTGCAGTGCTCACCAAATGTGTAAAATGAGAATGAATCTTCCCCCAGAACATGCAAAAGATGCACCGCCATAATTTGTGTCTTTTGTGCATGTGGTGAGTAGTGGAGCGAGGTTCTAAGAACTTCTAAGAACTTTCTGGGAATGAATCTTCCCCCAGATCATTCTAAGAACTTCTTGAACGATCCTGTCCTGGAAGCATGATACTCCCAATAAGAGGACGCTTTTCGTTCTTCGCAGGTTTCGGTGGAATACGAGTTGCTCCCCATTCAAATTCTCCTTTGACGCGATATTTAGCAGGATGCACTCTCGATTGTTACGATTATTAGGTGATTATATTAGGTATAATCAGGTGATTATTAGGTAAAAAGTCGCTTCCTTTTCCTGTTTAGGACTCTTATGTCAGCAACAGTTACTCGGGATTTCATTTACGGCTGAGGGACAGATCTCATCTGCTCTGCTGCTGTTGAAGCCACGCTGCGAAGGACAATCTCTCCTTGTTTTCGTATGGCCTCTGGATTGATTGTGCAATCACCTCAATAAGGGCACTCCTTAGCAGACGTCCTGGATCCGTGGATTGTCCGTTCACTTGGTGCCTGGTACCATAGTGGTGCCTGGATTGCCTGATTACCTGCCTAGCGGTACCACAATGGAACCTCGATTATCCGACCACCTGGTACCTCCTCGACTCTTTGGCAGTACGTTCTGGATTGGTGGAATGTCCAATCACCTGCTACTGTAGTTTTACCTCCTTGGATTGTCCTATCACCTGGAACCTGGTACCTGGTACCACACCTGCTTGTCCGATCACCTGGTACCTGGTACCGCACCCTGTTGTCTGGTCACCTGGTACATAGTAAAATTATGGCACTTCCTTGACTCTTCAGCACACCTTCTTGGATCCCTGGATTGTCTGGTCACCTGGTAGCCGGGCCAATAATGGTACCTCCGTGACTCTTTGACAGAGTCCTGGATTGGTGCATCGCCCGATCAACTGGTACCAAAACTAGATTGGTACTTCCTTGACTCTCTGACACACCCTCTTGGATTGACCCGTGACT
>BFEA01000311.1:1433324-1444115 GCA_003427395.1 Chara braunii | reverse complement strand
ACTTACTCGGAGTGGTTCACTGGGAAGCTGAGGAGCGAAGACCGAAAAAAAGTTTTGTCCAGTCACATTGGAGCAGCTTGTTTGGTTCTCGAATGGCACTTAGGGTAAGCCTGACCCACTTACTCGGAGTGGTTCACTGGGAAGCTGAGGAGCGAAGACCGAAAAAAAGTTTTGTCCAGTCATATTGGTGCAGCTTGTTTGGTTGGTGGAGCGATGTAACGGCCTTTTAGGGATATGGTTGTCGACAAAAAGGGGGTTATCTTAGAATGACTGCTGCATGTCAGGCTGCGAAACCCTGCATATATGCATAGGCTGTGAAACAATAAGCTCGTCCAAAAAATACCGATTGTTAAAAGCCGAAGAAGATCTTATGAGGGGATGCATCTTAATCTCATCTGACTCTGTGTGAAGGGTTGCAAGCTTTGGCGTTAGCATCTGGCCCCACTGACTCTGTTCCATGCAGAGCTGCCGTAGGGCTAGGCCCCACTGGCTCTATGTTCATGCCAACAAAGCATGAACATGACCGTGTTTATGACCCGGTTCATGCTCTCCATGCATCAACATAGCTCCAGTGGGGCCTGACCTTTAGCCCAGGCAACTGGACCCGCCCAGCCGTCCGTTCAGTTCAGACAAACCTTCTTGGGGGATCCTAGGCAGAGAAGAAACGTAGTACCCCTTTTTTTTTCCGTCTTCTTCTTCTTTTTTTTTTTTTTTTAGTGTTTGTGTGTGTGTGTGTGTGTCTGTGCACTGATGGTGGAGCGTTTCTGTGCCCACTAAGATCAGCTGGAATCTCATATCTCGGTCTCGTTTCTGTGCCCACTAAGATCAGCTGGAATCTCATATCTCGGTCTCATTTTTCTGTGTTTTGGGTTGAAGGCCGGGATGGGCAGTTATTTATTGTTGCCGCCCCTGGCCCGCACACTTTCTGATCGTCAAGCCAACCCCTCGGTGTGCTTTATTGTACCCAATGACATTGCCCAAAAAGGAAAGACCCGGAAAAAAGACAAGAGGCAACTGGGTAAGGTGCACCCTCCTGGCTGGGAACAAGGGGCCTACAGGGGTGTACAATGGCTTGATTTCTTTTTTTTTTATATAACTTGGTGAATTTTTATCCTTTTTTTTTTAATCTTTGATTGAATTCTTCTTTCTTTCTTTCTTTCTTTCTTTTTTTTTTTTTTTTTTTTTTTTGGGCGTCCCTCTAAAATTAGGTGGGGCCCTCAGCGTGCAAGGCATCACCGGCCAAGCACATCGAGGGCACCACTAGATTTCACCCCACAGTCAACTCCACAGCCCCTACCACTGAAAAATCAACGAAGATTGTCAGCAAGATCTAAGTTCATCACCAAGAAACTCTAATCACAAGAGTCGTGACAACACTAATTTAGTGACCTAAATTCCACCAACCATGAAAAGAAAACCATAAGCAAAAGACAATCAAAACCACAGAAAAGAACCAGCGGTCAGCGCTACTTAATCATGTCCTCTATTTATCCAGAGTTACTACCAACCCCTGCCAATCCGCCCTGCCACCCGCGC
This sequence comes from Chara braunii, assembly GCA_003427395.1. Lineage (NCBI taxonomy): Eukaryota > Viridiplantae > Streptophyta > Charophyceae > Charales > Characeae > Chara > Chara braunii. Next base: position 1,442,579 of record BFEA01000311.1, on the reverse strand, counting down.
GGCAGGGGTCTGTGCCCTCAGGCCCCAAACTGCTGACAGAGGCCCCGCAAACGCACCCACCTCCTCGCGATTAAAAGCGGATAGCACCTCCCCACACTCTTCATACAAAAACACCAACTCCCACCACGATGCTGTTTTCACTAACCAGGGGATTACCCCACCTCCCACACGGCAGGGGCAAAACCCTGCGAAACCCACCCACCTCCTCGCGATTCAGTGTAATCCCCTCCCTCAATTCTGCATACACCCCCTACGGATGCTTCCCCGCCTCCATGACAAAGCCCCAGTGGAGCAATGCTCACCATTCTGCCTCAAGAATTCAGATGACAGCAGGACACCAGCCTATTAAGATGAAATGAATACCTGACACAAATTCAACGTCTCAGTGGTAATACCCTACCTCCCCGGCGGTAGGGGTCAAAGATCCCGCAAACCCACCCACCTCCTCACGATTTAGGGAAAACCATTTCCAGTAATCTGCACCTTCTCACAAGGAAACCCCACCACCCACCATAATGGCGTTTCTACAGAGCGGCACTCTCTCTTTCATTGCATCGCATGCAGAAACGCTACACAAGAATAGCAACAAATTATGACAAGTATTACCCAAACGACGAATAAGGAAAACACCAAAGATCACACAAATTGCCTCAACCCTAGTCTAATACGAAACATAGATACCTGAAGGCCCAACGCTCTTACATGTCGTTCTCTCTTCTCTCTCTCTCTCTCTCTCTCTCTCTCTCTCTCTCTCTCTCTCTCTCTCTCTCTGGCCCTAACACGGGCGAATGCCGAATTTGGATGGAGCACTGCCTCTTGCTAGCGCTTTCCATCGCCGTCGCCATTAGCGTCTCGTGCTTCTCCATGCACTCCGTCAAAGCTTCGAAAGTCTGCTGCCTCATGTTCTTCCTCTTGCCGAAACTGCCAAGGCTACCCGTGGTTGGTGAAGAACCTTTCGTGGAGGTGTCGTTTTCTTCGTTGCTGTCGCCTACCGCGTACCCATCGCCAACAAATTTAGGCCGCCAAAACACTTGGACGGCAGCTGCATACCACCCGAACTGCCTGTGTCGGCGACATTCCTTGGGTGTATGGTGTGAGTCTTCACGCTCCACCCCTTGATTTCCTCATACACGGCCCTATATGTGGTTAAACTACAGTCATTTGCTGACCTCTTCTTCCCCCTTAATTGAGAGAAGTCTTGTTCCCAGACTCCCCCTGGAACAGGTGCACCTTCTTGAACTACTGCATCAACTTGTCCCATTTCTTCCCACACTTGAATGGTGTCATGTCAGCGTCCACTTTCTTCAACCTCTCTTGAACATTCACCCACTTCCATTCCCTCGGCTTCATGCGAGCGTACGTGTGGCCCATCACCGACAGATGCGCATTGTGGTTCTGCTTTGCCCTGATAAGGGTGACCATGTGTTTGACCGACCAAAAGTTTCGGTCGCCTTCCCCCTCGCTCCCCACAGGCGCCGCTTTTTTCCCCGCCACGCACTCGATGTAGAAACCTTGTTGTTCGTGCCCCGACCACCCATGGATTTTTTCCGCATTGGGTAACCGTTGCCCATTTTGTTGTCCTGCCGTTCCTTATCATCTACAGTGTCCTCATAATCGTCGACGCTCACTAATGGTGGTTGCTTTTCTATGTTCAACTCCCACACGTGCAGTCGCTGTACCTCCTGCGTTATGGACTCCTCGCGTTCTCGACGCACTTTCTTCTAATGTTCCGCTGCCTCCCATCCCGCTCCCCACCACCGCCCGCGAAATATTCGTTTGTCGGCCCATAGTCAGGCGTGTGACTTCCTTTGCTGGCACCTCCGAAAACGATGATGAAGGCTGCATCCACTTTGGATGACCGGGAGCAGCACGTTGTCAGGCGGCCACAAGCAGTGCGCCGCCTGAAATCTGGGGTTTTGGGTCTTAGGCTCAGAGACAAGTCCGCGTTTTGACGATACTCCGGGTTGACCGGGCAGCAAAAATTAGGGGAGCTCAGGGCACCCCTGGTTTTGGGCGCGCTGAACTTTACGAGCAACCCTCAAAGACGACGAGATGAGTGGCCGCACTAGGCGCGACCGGGGCCAAAATGAAGCTTCAAATGTTTGCTCATTTTAGTACCATAATTAAAGATGGGAAAAAGGGATTACGACCAGTAAGGGAGAAGGAAAAAACATAATATCCCTTAATTTTTTTATTTTTTACGGCATTTAATTCAAGGGGGAATACCCTTGTTATTTTATGTTTTCGGCAACGAAATTAAAAACATAGAAAAAGATTAAAAAAAAAAAAAAAAAAAAAATGGTAAAAGAGAAAAGAAACAAAAGAAATTCGGCCATTTATTTAAATTTTCTCGAAATTTAATTTTGGGGAACTTACCGTTAATTTACTATTTTCGACAGTAGAGTTAAGGAAAGGATAGAATGATGAAAGGGACGGGAACCCATGACTATTTGGAGATTGGTCTAATTTCGCCTCGATTACCCGTCATCAGCTCTGACTCCGGATTGATCATTTTCCCCGGACTTTAACAAGTTAACACTACCGCCGATGGTCGAGGTTCCCTGCGACGCTTTCCCTGGTGTGCTTGATTACTAACATTACCGCAGTTGAGATGTTCTGAGAGCAGGAGTCGCATAAACAGCATGGGAGGGTGCTGCCTTGGGTCGACTATGGTGTTTGGTTCGGTATGGATACGGGGCCCGTTACGGAGTGGCTACGTCCTACGGTGTCTGACGTGCTTCAAGTACGGTATCTATCGCGGTATAGCGGCATTGTACGGTATTCGTCACGGCCCAGGCATGGTAAAGGTCCAGGCTGCTGCGGTTTAGATTGGTTATTCCAGGTTCGGCATTGGTACAGTGACGGCACAGACCTTTACTGTTCGTGGCAACTATTTCAGGTGCAACTAGTGGGTTGACACATCTGCCGGCCCCTGAGGCTCGGTACAATCAATCTGGGTACGGTCACGGCGCAGGTACATCTCGGGGCAGGCTCTGTACTATCACGGCACGACTGCGTGGTACGGTATTCGGCATCAAGCTGGCATGATGACTGGACAGGCAGTTATTCAGGTTCGGAATGGGTTCGGTATAATGCTGGTTTGGGGAAGGTACGGAGCGGCCATATTTGGTTCGGGGCTTGTACGGGGTTGACACGATATTGGCGACATGGTACGGTATCCTTCATTGTTTTGGTACGGCCGCTGGATCGGAACAGGCACGTGCCCGATTTGGAACAGGTATGGTGAGGGACGGACCACAATATAATTTGATCCTACAAGGTTGGCAAGATCTGAGTTTTCACTATTTTTGGAACACTTATTTTCGGCCACGGTCACTGAGTTAACAATGGTAGCCGGTGAGGGTCATTGCAGTCTGGGGCTGTTATTTCGTGGTGCAATACTTGACTGCCGGGCCTAAAACCGCGGCACCAACGGAAAAATCGCTGCTGAAGGGAAGTACCGCGGATCTGTGGGCTTGGTACCGCTGATACCAATGGGCCCCTGTCCTATTTCGAGCTGGGTACTAGAGGCTCAGGAGGGCAGCGTACCGGAGGGGTACCTGCAGTAAAGGCCACGGATATAGAAGAAGCAAGGGGCCAGAGGGAGTTTTTTTTTTGGGGACGGGGGCATGCCAGGTGTGCCCGACGTCTAGCTACTGCAGAGTGCAAGCAAGCTCAGGGTGGGGGACACCTGCGCTCGGACGGAGGAGAGATGATACAAACGGAGAAGAGATGATACAGACGGGGGAGAGAGGATTCAGAGGGAGGAGCTACCATTTGGAGTGCATGCGCAAGCGATACAGACTGCTTTAGCCAGCAGGAAGAGTGTGAGGGTCGTCCCCAGATTCCTTGGTGGGACGCAAACGGTCGTTTGGAGGTAGGGAACGGGTGTTCAGTGGACGGGTATGGTGTTTCTGACGCTCAGACACTCACTCAGGGGTCGCAAGTTGGCGGGGGTGCATGCCCCGTGTACGTCATTCGCATGAACATTCGGACTTGGGCGAGCTCGACAGGCGTGCAAGGCGTACCCGCGTGATCAAGCGTCACTGAAGGCTATAGGGCGCGCATCAGAAGTTGACCAGAGGAGATGCATCAAGGGCCGTAGAGAGAGCGGTGCAGAAGGAGGGGGCGCGACAGAAGGCAGGGGGAGATTGACCTCGAGTGCGCAAGGTGAACCCAGCCCATCGCCCTCGTGTCTCCGCGTTCCACCATTGCACTGGCTGGTGCCTCTGTGGCAATCCAAAAAAAAAAAGAGAAAAAAAAAAAAAAAAAAAAAAAGAGAGCGCGCCACCTGTTCAGAGAGAGAGAGAGGGTAGATACGAAGAAGGCATGGTAGCAAGTGGGGTAACTGACCAGGGACCTAACTAAACGGCGTACAATGTACCCCTTCGCTTGGATCAAATAGAGAAAGAGAAGATCTGGTCATGGCGAGAAGGGGATGGAGAAAGGAGGGACACGTACAACAATCAATTGATTTGAATAACGGGTCATCACTGGTCAACGACTGACTGCCTGAGCGCGGTCAAGCCAACCCCGTAACGTGGCTGCCTGGAGATCTGACCCATGAGGGATTGCGACTGCTTGTCTGTGATGTCGAACTCCGAACGGCCTGCCTGCGCTCGATCACAACCATAAGAGTCAACAGCTACTCGTAAGTTTCGGACACTGACAGGCTGCAGTCTAACGGTAAGTTCAAAATTGAACGAACGTCCGGATGTCGCCTGCAGAGTGGTACTTGAATTCCTCCGGATCATCCACGGGTTTTGAGAAAGGAGAAGTTGTTTTACGGTTAATGATCGAAGTGTTACGGCTTGATTACTGATCCAGCGATACCTGCAATCAGAGAAATCAGGCAGAGGTGTTTCAGCTTGACTACGGTTTTTTTTGTGTGTTTTATTTTTATGAACTTCTGCTGAACGCGCGTCTGAGGTCTGAGGGGAGCGAAGATATCTGGTCTGAACCGATCCCCGTTTGGGGCTTGATTACTGATGCGGGGTGAACTTAATCGAGCCCCGCTTTGGGATTATACTGGATGTTTTGGAACGAGTCCCCTTCGGGTTTTGTATACTCATAGTCTCATGCTGGTCATCCTGAGACGAGCTTCGTTTCGGGAGTCTTTTACCCCTGATCACGCCTGTTTTGAACAACATGTGAACCGAGGTCGGACACTGGACGGGAAAGCATTGTATTACATGTTGTTGTGCAAGTATCAGGCTGTCTCCTCTAGCTAGGTTCGTCACTGAAATCTCAGAGGAAAGAAAGAATGTGACAGAGAAGAAAGAGAAAAAGAGAAGATAAAGAAAAAAAAAGAATGAGAAAGAGAGGGAGTGATAAGGAGTGAGAAAGATTGAGAGTGAGAAATAAAGAGACAAATAGAGAGGAAGAGAGAAAGCAAGAGTGGGGATGGGCGAGTGAGAATGGTATGTGCATAAACAGGTATAAGGGCTCGCAGCGAGCGCCCAACCTTGACCTGTGGAAAGTAATTATAATAATTTATGCGAAATACAAGTCAGTTTTCGCACGAATTTCGTGTATGTAAGCACAGTAATGCTCTTGATCTCTGAAGGGAACCCTCAATCGGAGATCGGACTGTAGATCTATGAGAGGGACTTCGAATCGAGCGGAATGACCATTGCGATCTCCATTTGAGTAACTTTTGGACATAACACAACAACATTGTGGGGTAGGGCTTTTCCCTGGACAAGCGGTTTTCAGAGACAGAGTTTTGGTCAGTGGGGAAAAGGGGTTGATAAGGGAGCTTAATCAAAGAAATAATACTGATCACAAAGCGAGCTCTTGTTGCTGCATGCTTTTATCGAAAGTAAGAATCAGACGATCCCATGGTGCGCTTTTAACAAGCTCTGATCATGTTTTGTCCTGTCTCAAGTGAATTTTTATCAACAGTTTTCATTGCGGTCGAGTGTTTTCCGCCACTGCAGTCGCCGCAACTGGCAGCCATCGCCATGAAAGATCCGCTAGCTGCCTGCTAGGACTGATTGTGGAGCTAAACCAGTGAACAACCACTCACGGTCTAAACTGCAGCTAGACGCTGCTCCTGGTTCTCTCACTGCCCCTGGTCTACTTTCCCGGAAACTTGCTGCGTGTCAGAGTGGACTGTGCTTACCTGAACCCGTATCCCCAAATTCACAGGATTAGATCAGAATATCACCTTGTTCTGTTTTGCTTATATTAACATTTCTGTCGAGTTGACTACGAGAGCAGGGAAGTGTTTCTACTGGGGGGAGGGTGACAGGCAATACAAAGTCAATGCAATTCCGCCCATTCCCTGATCGCCGCTGAGGACCTCTGAAGCGGGCACAACGAGTGACAGGCGTTGCTGTCCCTGGCTTCAGCGACGTACAGAGCCCCCTCCCCGGGTTTCCTCACAACGTGCTGCTGATGATAGCGCTGATTGCACTCCCGGACGCTTTCTTGTCATATTTGATGCCACCAAGTCTCCGGAGAGAATATTTGCAGGTCGGCCGATGAACATCCCTTGCCCTCCGTCGTCGTTAGGGTGCGGGTTGATGAGAACAGTCCGTATGGTGGTCGATAAGCTCCCACTACACAACCCGAATAAAACATTCATGCCGCCATCTGTGCCTCTTTTGCGTATGCCTTCTTTTAGAAGTTCAGCGAAGGATTGTCGATACGTCGTCTCACGATTCCCGCACAACTGACTCCCCGCCCACTCCTAGGTGGACTTGCTCCCTAGCGCCTCAGTCTGTGACTGTGCTTCCTTTGCCTCCTCATCTGACGTATTGGGCAGAGGGTGTTTGTGCAGTGGCAGGTGCGCCTATAACAGGGATTCATAAAAACCTAACCAAAAAAATTGTTAGGTTTGCACGAAAATTTTTAAAGATTTTTATAGTACATTTTTCAGGCCTCCTACATGAACAACATTCTATGTGAAGTAAATTAACCGCAAAAAAGAAATAGAAATGTACTTTATCAGAACCACGGGAAGTGATGAGGAGAGAAGCAAGTTTTTTAAAGAAAAATGACTACCTTGCAAAACACCGTTTGTTAAGGAACTGAAATATCCTAGTTTTCTGTTGATTTCTAAAAATCATATTTACAGTTCTATAAGGTATGTAGCATAACCAACCAATTCGAGGGTTTTGCAAACATGCACGCATGTTGTCCTATTCATGAATACGTTCGTTTTAATATGTTTTCTCATACATGGACGAATACATTGTTTTTTAGTGTTTTTTATTAAAATATTTTTTCATTTTTTAGTTTTAAATCGTGGTTGGTTGAGAATTTGAAGATGTCTTCCAAGCAAAGTTGTTTGATTTTTTTTTCTTTACATAACATATATTTTTTTACAAGGTTTTTACAGATAAATTAAAAATGGACTTATATTAATTTATAGTTCTATAAACCACTTTTCGCAAAGCTTGGTTTTTACCAAACTGTTTAAAATGACTTATAGTTCTATAAATAAGTATTCATTGAAGCTGTTTTTTTTAACATCTTTGGAATTCGCCTTGGAGTCCTTAAACATTGTTTTGTTTGAGCTATGTTTTTTGCCAATCTACTGCGAACAACTTATGATCTTATAATATGGACTTTGCTGGAAATGATTTTCTTCCATATTTTGAAAATCACTAGACTTTTTGCCCCTTTTTTGCCTTTTTTCTCGGGAAACAGTTAAAAAGGTCATCTTTTATGTGTCAAAAATAAATGTTTCACTTCAACTTTTTCATTCTATTAAAAATGTTAGGTTTTGTGGTTTTGTTAGGTTTTCACGAATTCAATGTTCTATGCGAACGGGTAGTACGCCCTTGCAGTGCTTGCTTAGACGCTGGATGTTCGGTGGCTTGAGAAACGGTCCACTAAAGACCTGTTCTTCGCCTGCCACCCATCCATGATGACGCCCTTCATCGCTAAATGCCTTTTGCATGTGCGTCCAAGCACCCTGCCGAGGGTGCAGATGTGGAGATGATGAGATGGACGAGCGCAATGATGACCAGGAATGACAGCGGCACTCTTCGGAAGACGTTGGCCATGAACGACACGTGGGGAAGGACAGTAACTACACCGCGGCGGCACGCCTCCAGCAAACGGTGACGAAATTGGGCAGCACATAGCAGACCACAGAATTCGACAAACACCGCCATAATGTTCTACGTTGTGGAGCACAGCTGAGGATAAAAACTTGGGTCGACTAAAATATTCAAATTTGTCGACCGTTCGACCCCTTTGCGTTTGGCGGTATACAGTGCAAGGGCGAACATTGGTTGATGATATCCGCGGGGGTCGGCCGGCAACCAACGGCTACCGTTGGCATAAGGTTCCTAGAAACCAAACGTTGAAGACCCAAGATGTCTGTGTGCTGCCCGGCAGGAACTCCAACGGACCAGCCGACGAAAATTTCTTGTCGTCAACGGGTGCCCTCGCCGCTTTGATTATTGTGGATCCGTGACCTCCTAGGGACCTCGGGAGGTACCTCGGGGAAGGCCACAAAATGGCTGTATTCCGAGGACGACCCGAGGATTCCCAAAGGAAATGTTTTCGTTTTGTTTTTTTTTATTTTAATCCCCGAGAATAGCTGGATCGAGAATTTCCTCGGGGACTTTACGCGCTCGAGGAGTGTCTAACGAGCCCCTTAGCATTTTCCAAAAATGAAGCAAAAAAGGCGGTACACCTAAGGGGCCACACCATTGTCGAAAATGCAATTTTCAGTAGTTTTTCATTGCCACACAGCCTTTCGAAATGAAGACGGGAAAAAACTTTGCCAGTTGTCAGAGAAAGCTTCTCGACACCTGCTTTCGAAATCTTGCAACTCCAACGTTTTCAACATTCCTCAGTTCTCGGCTCGGTTATTGAGTGCTCATCGGACTTTGCTAAATGGGCCTGAGGTTGGGACGACTGAATGCTTGTCCCATCCTCAGGCTCATTTGTCTGTTTCCGGCTTGCAGTCACCGGTTCGTGCATTCAGCAGTGTTGTGTGTCGAAGGGGCAGCTGGCAAATTTATTCTGACAGTCGTCGAATTCTTTAGCGTTTCGACAGTGGTGTGGTGAGCCCATAAATCTGCCAAGCGCCACTGCGGGTACTGACTAGCACTGTTTTAGACCCGCGCTAAACTTCCACATTTCGAAACTCACACCATGACACCGCCGCCACTTTGTCTTTTGTGTTGCCTATTTCAAACTTAAATTGTGTTACAGCCACAGTTTCCCCGAAAGAAAGTGTGGCTTGCATGCAGCCGCAACTTTCTGCGCTCGACCTCCGAAGTAAAATGGCGT
>BFEA01000311.1:1366233-1387013 GCA_003427395.1 Chara braunii | reverse complement strand
CTCTCTGTGTCCAGTACTAACCTGTGAAGTTGGCGCCTTGATGCAGGTACCACGAAGATGGAGCTGGAGCGATGGCGCCACAGGTAAGTACCACTGGCCTCCGCCAGTATCTCTCCCAACTCTACGATCTACCACCTACCAGCGCCCAGCGCTGAAGACTACTCTAGCTATGGGCGCCCAACGCCGAAGACTACAGCTAGCGCTAATACTACTGCCTAGCGCTGAAGACTACTGCAGCGCTCCTCCTGAGTGCTGCGKCCRAATCCTGAAGACTACTCATGCCTACTGACCACTACCCTCCCGTGAAGTGTCTGGGAAGCCCTATGAACTACCCGGGTGCCTCCTGACTGCAGGCGAGCAGTCCAGGAGGCTGCTCTTGCCAATGCCGATTGGAGGCTGGGGCTGCCGTTGCAGCTCCTGCTCAAGCTCGTGAGGAACAGGCTATTTCTGGCCTGTTCCGCATCCCTGTTTACGTGCCTGAGTCTTATGGGCGGTTGAAACAATGAGGGCCTGAAAATGGCCCTCCGTTTCAGGCTGGAAAAACTCTGGGTCTTAAAGACCCAGAAATAGGCTGAAACGGAGTAGGGCCTGCAGGCCCTCGTTTTTCAGCTTTCAGGCTGAAACAACCGGGGCCTGTAAGCCCTAAGTTTTAGGCTTTTAGGCTGAATGTCCGGGACGGGCCCTGCAGGGCCGTGTGGCTACGCAGTATGCCACAATGTTGCTCCAAAATACCGATTTCACCTTCCTGTTGACAAAGGAGCAGATTAGTAGGCAGGCCAGTACGTCCTCTGGTCTACTCAAATTCCATTTGGTACTCAAAATATAGATGGCCAGAGATAACCAAGGGGACGGAGGGTCGTCCAGTAAGGCCTTTACTGGCCATTTGGCCAACAAAGACAGATTCTGTTGTTTTTGGTCCAGTAAACCCAAACCACCTCCAGCCTTGGGCAAACATACAGTTTCCCACGCCACTTTAGAGAAGAAATTCTGGTTCTCAGCAGCTTCTGGTTTCCACAGCAATCTGCCCGCAGCTTTCTTGATATCTTTGTATGCCTTGTCTCCAAGAAGGTGTGTGGATATTACAAACCACGGTACTGCCAAACCTGCAGCTTGAATGACCAGTGCCCTTCCTAGCAATGAGAGATGGCGTTTATAACTCCAGCTTGATAACCTGCTTACAAATCTTTCAACCAAGATAGAGTCTTGAAACTCTGAGTTGTTAAATAGGGCCACCTGCGCGTCGGTAGGTGTTTCACTCCCCACTCAACTTCAAGTTCATAGTCTGTAGGTAAGAAATAAGTAGATTTATTCCAGTTGATGGAGGCCTCAGATAGTTCACAGTAAGTGTTAAGTACCTTCCTCAACAGATTATCGGATGTGTTTTATGTGGCGTAAGGGCCTCGCCGCCACACCACACTCGAAATGTGAAAAAGACAAAATAGTGGCAGGTGCATGTGACGATGTACTAGTAGGAAGTTCATTCTCATTTTGCACATGTCGACAGTGGTCTGGCGATGCTCTAAAAACCTATAACTGCTCCTTATTGGACGGATAGAATGCGTTAGGCCCTCCCTCCACCATTTACCGCCTACACAGAAGGCAAAAAATTACAGCGATGGCCGGCCGGGCTGCACTTTTCAGTTTCGTAGCAGAATGTTCATTCTAATTTTGCACATCTGATGAGTGGTGTGCGAGGCACAAGGCCTCGATAAGCCCTACTGGGCCCCTATTTGCAACAGTGTCGGCCGCCCTAAGTGAAGGCAGGCTCGACAGACGACAAGAGGCCTATTTTGCACTACTTCGCAACTGGGGGAAAATTCAGGCAGTTTCGCAGCGCCAGTTGGTTGAAAGCACCCAGGCCCTGGCCTCCTTTACCAAATGCATCTGAGTCAGGCCCTGGGCGAGATACGCAGCATGGACCCAACTCAGGCTGCGGGCAGTTGGGAACGGGTAACTGTAACAGGCCTTGGGCCTGATCCGTTTGGTCTGGGCCTCAACCTCTCTGGGCCCACCGGAAGCTTCTGGGCAGGGGCCCAGCGCAGCCAGGCTGCACGCAATGCAGGCAGGCCACTTCCATTTAGGAGAGGGCCTGCACACGCATTTGACATTCGGGCACTGGCCGCATGCTGCGCTAACGCTGGCCAGCACTCACGCGCTCACGGACGAGCTGGAAGGAGCAGGCAGCCATAGCCGAGCTGCACTGCTGCATGCTGGATGGGGCGCATGGTGGTCCTCGGGTGCATGTGGCATCTGTGAGTTGGGGAACGAGGTTGTGAGTGATACGAGAGAGATACCTGGTGCTTGAAGCGTGCGGCATTGGCTGAGATCTGTTGGTACTTCGGGGAGCTGTTGACGTCATCGGTGGCATTGTAGATTAGGCTAGATAGGATCTGCCATCTGTAGTCTGGGCGCTGAGCGCCAGATAGGATATCGACATTGGTTGTTCGTTGATGATGATGAGACTATTCCAGCGTTGTCAATTATGAGTTTTTGCTGTGTTCTTATTTGGTGGAACTCGTGATGCAATTGTGCTATTGGTTCGAGGTCACGACTATCTGGTCTCATGTGTATGATGCTGTTTGATTTCTGAAGTTCGCTATTGCTCATTTTCCTTGCAATTTGGTATTGGAGCTGTGGTGTGGTGCACTCATCTGGCGCTTGTCTTCTGCCTTTGCGGTACATGCACGCGGTCTGCTGGGCCAGCGGCCGTGGGAGGTGTGTAGCGAGGAGGGCGAAGGCAAGCAGGCCACCCATGAGGAGAGGGGATCCCCAGGAAGGCTACGTGGTGAATATTGGGTGTTTGCAGTGTGATGAGAACTATCTGATGTGAGATTGATGCGAAGGTGGAACGGCGGTGTAATGCTGGTTGTGCCGAAGCAGCGATTGTTCATCACAATTGGCATCGGGTCATCTGGTGAGAATATCTGTGGTTGGGGACAGCTATTTTGAGGTACGTTGCACATAACCTTATCTACCCTCTTCGACACTTCTTACCGTGAGGATGTGTGTTCTGTCTTGAGAGTCCTCTCATGCGAGGAGTCGAGTGCGCTCAACCTTGAGAGTCGTCAATGTTCACGTGGAGCATCTGGAAGGAGAGGGCGGAGCTATTTGAAGGGCCCTGGACGAAGCATTGGGTCACCGTTACCATGCCAACCCACCGGGAGTAGAGCACGCATGCTTTGATGCTTTATCCTTTGTCTGCTCGCTGCGCTGTAGAGGGGTTTTGAAGGGCAGGCCAGCCCTATGGGAAAGACGAGACCGGACATCTATAAATAAGTACCGGCGGGGACCTTCCATTGGCTGTGATCGTCGTCCTGTTTGCGACGTTAAATAATTCATGAGGACTTCGGGGGCCGTCCATAAAAATGCCTCCTGATCAGCCAATCAGTCGGTGTAAGGCTCGCTGCACGCGAGGATAAACAGGGTGCAGGGCTGGCCAGCTCAGAAGGACTCGGGGCACAGGGGTGGGCCGTGTGCACACCTTTAGACACGCACGCTCTCCGAATTGTTCATGGATGTTGACGACAAGAGACATTCAGGAAGAACTGAGGGAACCTTGTGCGAAGTTGGTGCAAAGCTGGTGTGAGAATGAAACGAAGCTGAACAAATGCCCAGCCTGAGACTGAAGTGAGGCCTTAGTGTTCGCCGAACCAAGCCAGGACTGAGCCTTGAACTGAACCGGGCCTTTTCCAAAGCTGAACGGGAGCCGAGTCAGCCGACGAAAAGCACGATGGAGGCTGTTCCAAAGCTGTCGCCAAGCTGGTGTAAATCTGGTGAAAGGATGAACCGGAGCGGAACAAATGCTGCTGTGCTGGTGACATGTGGCATGTTTGGACTCTGAATAGAATGGAGACACCGGAGACTATATATGACCATCGCTCCCAATGCATGTGGTATTACGGCAATTACAGCTACAGTGGTCGATTCAGGTGAGATCCTCCCAAAATATGACAGATTACCTTTCTGTTTATTTATGGAACTGAAAAAATTCAAAAAACAAATGATATATCCAAACTGCTGCTCAGAGAACTTGACATTGCGAAAATGTCCCTGTTGAAATGTACTATGTAGTTGAATGCAACGTCTGATCAGGTGCATGGCCTGCACATGGACGATAGCAGTACCAAGGGACATTCCAAAAAACCTTTTTAAGGGCATTATTGTGCAATCTCAAGTTCCCTGGGCCAGCACACCTGCTTGGTGGCTGAGTGGTCCCCACATGCCACTGTTGGTAAGAAGAATAAGAGGTGACAGACACCTGGAGGAAACCAAGGTTAAACCACCAGTATGGGCCTCGCTGCACTGCTCTCCAAATGCACAAAATGAGAATGAATCTTCCACTAGAACATGGAAAGATACACCGCCATATTGTTTGTCGTTTGCGCCAGCTGAGAATTCAAACCACCAGCGAGGCCCCAAGTATCCCAGCTGAGAAAAATTCAAACATGTGTTTGCGTGCTGCCGCAGCTTTCGGGAAGACTTAGTACTCCTGGGCCGAGGTCCCACTAGCAAAGAGGATCGGATCGAATGCCTGAATCTGGATATGTTTTATGCAGAGATGCAGAAAAGCAGTTCAATCTCGATTTCCTGCACCTCTCTACAAACACGTCCAGATGCAGGCATTTGATCCGATCCTCTTTGCTAATGGGAGCACGCCCCTGGTGTCTCGTCAGCACGCAAACGCATGTTTGAATTTTTCTCAGCTGAAAGTACCGGGTCGCTGTTTTGCTGGATATCCATCCAGGCAAAAAGAGACTTGCATGCAACCCGTTTTGCCTGCCAGTGGATGGATATCCAGCAAAACGGCGCCCCGGTACTTCCAGCGAGGGCCTTGCACGTACACCGCGGCTCAGAAAAAATGGCTGGTTCTTCTGGAGAGTACCATGAGTCCCATGCACACCGCGACTCTCAAAAAATGGCTGGCAAACGTACTGGTGGTTTGAGGGGGAGAGGATGGTTGGAAAGGTTTCCCGTCGCGGTCTGGTTGGGATTGTGGCCCTTGAAGAAATTGCAAGTCAAAGGCAAATCATAAACCTCGCCAGCTCCCGATCGGCAGTGTATAAAAGCCTCTGCTTGTGCTCACTGAAATCACAGAAAACACTTATTTTTTCTGTTGTCGGTAGAATAGAATCCAATGAAAGTCGGGCTATGTGTGATTGCGTAGGGGGAAAGGGGAGGGGGCAGCATCTCTCTTATAGGGACATTCACTGGTATTTCACTTATCGGCGTTCTTTTCTTTTCTTTTTTTTTCTTTTTTAACAGCACTTATCGGCATTCTGTTTCCACTCTCCATCTGCTCACTGTTCTATAATGCAGCTGTGGCTATTGGCGGTCGTTTAGGGCCTCGCTCTCCGCTGCTCAATGCTCTACACATATTTGGTCCTGCTCCAGGACCTGGTACGTTTAGATTGTTCTGCAGTGGAGCGAGGCCCTCAGTACCGGGAAAGCGGAGCAGGAGCATGGCACATCAGAAGTATCAGCGTATTCGCACACAAGGACTTTGCAAGATGTATCTGGGCGCAATTGCGGCCCGACATGGATGTATCGGTCTGCAATTACATCCAGAAATCAGTCAGAAAAGTCCTAGTTTGAACATCTCCTCAGGGATTTGGTTTCAGCCAAGTTTCTCTGGTAGTCGTAGGCGTTGCAGAGCCTCAGCCAAGGGGAGGAGGGAAATGACAATACTACGGTAACCCTCTTGCCCCGAATGCAAAGCGCCCTCATTATGACTGTACCGGACCTGAAAGATAGCTTGTTTACATGCATGAAGATGGTGCATTGTGTTTCAGGGGAAGACGGCAGTAGTTTGTTCATTTATCTTGTTGGAAAATTTGATGGTGATCACTTTTTTTCTTTTCTTCTTTTATGGTGATTACTTCTTCTTCTTCTTCTTCTTCTTCTTCTTCTTCTTCTTCTTCTTCTTCTTCTTCTTCTTCTTTTTTGTTGATGATTACATCTTGCAGTTTGTAATAAAACACATTAGAGGGAGCCTGAGGGCATTCTCACATCGGGACTCCTTTCACCTATTTTGGGGCGGAATTGCGGCCAGATGCATCCAGGTGCGACCGTAAATGCAGTCAGGTAAAGGGCCTCGCTCCACTACTCTCGAAATGTGCAAAATGAGAATGAATCTCCCATTAAAACTTGGAAGATACACCGCGATGTTTTTTTGTCTTTTGTGCATGTCGAGAGTAGTGGAAACTTAAGATAGTGCTAGTGTGAGTACACCCTGAGAGATGGCGACCACATCCAGGGAAGGCAGCAGGTGCGTAAATTACCCTATCCTAACATATGCAGGTGGTGACAATAAATAACAAGACGGGGGGCAAAAAAAGAAAAGAAAAGAAAAAAAGCAATGGTGTTGACAGAGCTGTAGTCTGCTACAGAGGTACAATTTCAGCCTACCGTGTTCCCCCTAATAGAAGCCATGGTAATTATATCTGTATTCGGAGCAACTTTCCGGCCAGATGCAGGCATAATGACCTTCTGTTCAGGCGAAGGCTGTAGTGGATGTCAGTGCATGACTCCGTCATAGCCTGTGACAGCCAGCCATTCACGCCTGCTGCTGCACAGAGCCTGAGTGTATATCCCCTCAGCTTGTGTGGGGTCCAACCTTGGCTCAGCGTCTCTGTCACAGTTGACGTTTGGTAACCGCTGCAGGCGTGGCATACAGTGTAAGGTCCTCCCCTTGCAACATACAAAGGCAAAAAAAAAAAAGCAGAGCAGGCCCTCCCTACACTCCATGTATTGTAGCGGGTATTGCGAATGGTCGGATAGGCTTAACCTGTGGCAGCACTTTGGGAGTGTCAGGAGCTGTTCAAGTTTGCAGTTGTGTGGAGTGTATTGCCCCTTTGTGGCATGAGTAATGTCTATGGACCAATAAGGAAAAGAACGAGAAAAAAGAAATGGGCTGTGGGCCCATGGACTGATCGACGTTGGATTAGATTACGTGATGATGCTGGAAACTGGACCAGGTGCAAATGTGTTAGACGAGGTGCAAACCTGGTTGAGTCCAGGTTCAGATGTGCGGCGTGATGACACTGGTCTCTTATACACATCTAGATGTGTATAAGAGACAGGACCAGGCTCATGGGCCCAATCGAGGTTGGAGAAGATTACATGATGACGCTGGAAACTGGACCAGGTGCAAATGTGTTAGACGAAGTGCAAACCTGGTTGAGTCCAGGTTCAGATGTGCGGTGTGATGACACAGGAAACTGGACCAGGTGCGAATGTGTTAGACGAGGTACAAACCTGGTTGAGTCCAGGTTCAGATGTGCGGAGATCCAGGAGACTGGATCAAAATAGTTGGAAAAGTAGTTGGATCACCAATGGGCCTAGCTCGGTTGGCCGACACATGAACTGTTGAAATGCAGACCGCAGTGAATCCCAATCAACTCGGATGAGTATATATAACTCTGCATTTGTCTTGGGCCGGTCGATTTGAACATGATATCTCATGACCGTTGCCTTTTTTTAACCACCGGTAACCTTTCACAGGCACTCGAACCCTTCTAAGAATGCGATAAAACGTGTACCACATTCTTCGGAAACATCACATGCTCGCAGATGTGGTTACTATCATAGGTACTCAGGATATTGTGTTCGGAGAAGTAGATAGGTAACACTTCGTGTCATATAATAAGCTCTCGATCAAACACACACTTGAACAAATGACTGCAAAAATAGCGATCGTTATCAAATCTTTTGAAATTCAGAGAAAGACACGAGCTCTTAGATTACCAAAAACACGCACGTTATATACAGTGTTACGATCACCTCATATTGATAAGAAGTCTAGAGCCACTGGACCAGACCAGCTGGCGCCGCCAGCCAAAACAGAAAAGAAAAAGTCACACTGGGGCTTCGGCATAGCCTTGCACGCAGTTCTTTTCCACCTCGGCAAAAAGAGGCTCGGAAGGAAAAAAACAAAACAAAAAAAAGAGAGAAAGGAAGAGGATTAGAAGTAGAAAACTGGTCGGATCCAGAGCACTCGTTAGGTTTTGTACGTAAACCGAAATCTGACTGGATCCAGGAAACTGGTTAGATCAACGAAGTTGGCGAGATCCAGAAAATTTGTTAGATTTAAAGCACCAGTACATGCCAACTATTTGCCCGCAGGCCTCTTTCGGAGGCCGTCCACCGCCGATTCATTTTATCTACGGCATTCGGCCTCCTAAATTTTGGGGGAGGCTGAAAACAGGTTCTCCAGTTGCCTGGGGCCATGGTGGAAATCTGGTGAAATTCAGGTGCTGGTTGGACTTGCTCACCATTTCACGTGAGCCTAAGATGACGAAGCTATCTCCCAAGCCTCGTGAGCCTCAAACTCTTCTTTTTGAGAAATTCAGTGGCCTTCCAGGCTAGGCCCAAAGCATCACAGCCTCACCGCATAAACTGGTACACGTGAAATTTAGCTTCAAGTGAACTGGTGTTGTGAGCAACTGGTGGCAGAACCACACAATCAGGTTTGCAAATTAATGGTTCGGTTCAGTTACTTGGACCTAATCGGGTTTGTACTTACCTAAACTGGATCAGTACTTCGGTTCAGTTTCCTGAATCGGGAATGAGCCACATTGGATACAGTGTTGGTGTGACCAGAGAGCGTTGGTATTGGCACTCGAGTTCATTGTCTCTCTCTTATTCGGATGGTATCTTGGTGCTTTGTGCTCTCTGCTTGGTATGTGACTATCTGGACTACTTCGTGATTTTGCAACTCGGTTTTCGGTTTATCACTCTCGCTCATATTCCGTGCATCTTTCTTTTCTTGTTCATTTTTTCTGGAAAGTCAGCACATAGTCTGCCCATCAATTTTTTTTATTTTTTTTTGCACCATTCTTAGGGGAAAAATGCGCCAAAGTCGTTGCAGTTTTGGCTTTATAAGTCTCCGCTGGTCTCCTTAATGACATAGGCATACCGATTCAAAGGTCCTCGCTCTTCACGGTGTCACGTCCCAGACTGCCAATTTATGAAGCGCGGGGAAACTGGCGGCCCAAGCATAAGAGTTTCATTGCAAACATCGGAGTCTCAGGTATACAATGTTCACTGTCTGGTTATTTGTGGCAGGCACGATAAAACGGATATGAGCAGGATCGCCAACCCTCGATGCAGCCACATATAGTTGTCCATGCGCAAAGCATTGTTGTTGGAGATCTACGCCTGCATGTTTAATGGATTGTCCTTGAGATTTGTTTATAGTACTTGCAAAGGCAGGTCGAATAGGGAACTGTCGGCGTTGTCAAGGGAAGGGACTTGTTTGGTCTGTAATTGTGAGAAGAATACGTGGGAGGAGGACTGGTTGGAGGGACGGGAGAATTCGCGCGTATAGAGTCGGTTGTTAGTAATGAAGTCGACGATGAGTCGTGTTCCGTTACATAGTCCATTTCTCATTGCGATGTTTCGCAAAAGTATAACAGGTGCATTTTTTTTATGCGGAGAATATGAGGAGGGAGAGATGGAATATCAATTGAATTGAGTGCATCAATAGGACATCGGGGTACTGTTAATTAGGAAAGAGTGAATCAGAGTTAAGGGCAGTAATAAAAGGTTCTGGGAATTGGTAAAGTATAATAGAATTAAGTGCAACAGCGTTTTTGTTTTTAGGTGATAAGATTAAGCGCTCAGCGAGCGATTGCGGGTTTTTTAAGTTAGTTTGGAGTTGCGGGAATGTCCATGCGATAAGTTGTTGAGTTATTTCAGGGAGGCATAGATGAGGAGGGAGTTCAATTGTGGGTACCTTAGCATTGGGGGGGGGGGCAATTCGCCATCTCCGAGCGCCAACAACCATTGAGCATATGCATGAACTTCTGTGGTGTTGATTTGGGTGAGGACACGCATGTTTTCGGAGAGGTGCATGGTATCAAAATATTGCCACAATGCAAATGATTTAATACACGCGTCGATTGTTTGTGGACGTGTGCCTTTTGTGATGACGGGAAGTATTTGACGGAAGTCGCCTCCAAGAATAAGTATTTTGCCACCGAAAGGCAAATTTGAGGAGCAAATGTCTTGGAGTGTGCGGTCCAGTGCTTCACTATGAAATCTATGTATCATTGGTGCTTCATCCCAAAGAATAACAACAGTCATTCGAATGAGATCAGCAAGTGTGGATTGTTTCGGAATATCTAATGTAGATGTAGCAGTTGGAGCGAGAGGGGCTTTGAAGCGTGAATGGAATGTGCGTCCTCCGTGTAAGAGAGTTGCTGCAATGCCGCTAGATGCAACAGCGAGCGCAACATGATCCTGGTTTCGAATATTCGCAAGGATTGTGTTAAAGCGGAAAGTTTTGCCTGTGTCTGCTGGTGCATCAATGAAAAGACAAAGCGGTTCATTATGTAGGGCTGCAATAGTAATGCTTTAGAAGATTGCATGTTGGGATGGTCGCAGCAGCGGTAGATTTGTAGGCAGTATGTTTTGTAAAGTTTGTTTATCGTAGGAAATTTCATCGTGAATTAATTGAGGAATATGTTGTTCATGAGGTTGTTCGACAAGGTGATTGGCTTCGTTTCGTTCGGCAGCAGAAGGCGGAGTAAGACCAACGTCTTGAAGTTGTTCACCTTTTTTTTGAAGACGGTTCTCTATGTCGATAAGAAGTATAGTTTTTACGGTGGGAAGGGGAGCATTGGCGGCGAAAAGGTTTCTATGAAAATCATCAGTCATTTGTTCCCAGTGTGTTTCAAGCAATTTTTTAGGATCAGCGGGTGCGCAATATAAGACAATGTGAACGTAAAGGTCACGGATCATCGATGGAGATGTTGTGAGTATAGCATCGCGCAACACATCATCAAATTGTTTTTTATCATTGAGGAGGCCGAGTGCACGGCATGCTGATTGGAATGATTGGTGAAGTTCAATGTTGATAGTTCGAAGTTCAGCGAACGACGTTACGTCACGAGAATGCGGTGATTGAAGAAGCATTATGAGGTAGAAGGTATCACCTGCATTAGGGTGGATGGTGTGCATTTGACCAATCGTGTTTGCTGAACAGCGACGCAAAATCCATTTTTTGCTTGTCTTATCAAGTCGGAAGCGCCGAATCATATCTTTATAAAGAGGTTTCATTTCATCAGGGGAATTTATGTGTTCGAGGTTCCATTTGAACCATATTGTTAGTTATGTTTCCGGTGGTGGCCCTTGTGCAATGCGTGCAGCTTGTACACGATGAAAGTATATTTGTTGTCGGTTTTTTACATGGATAGGTAGTGTCGAAACAACAGGGTACCGTTCAGAAAGAGCGAATTCGAATATTCGCCAACATGCTTCAGCTGCGCCAATTGTACGCATATCTTGGAATGTTTGAATTTCATCATTTGTGGTTGTCATTTCACCAACCATGGTCCGATCAGGGTCTTTCGTGATAAATTTAAACATATATTTGTACGCTGCACTAGATGTGCAAATTTCGACATTTAAATGACAGCGATAATGTAAAAGAAGGAACGGGCTGTATGGAACAATCCAAGAGTTATCAATTTGGTTGTTCTCTCGGAGAACCATTGCGCCGCCCTCGCATGTCGTGCAGTCAGAAAAATCTTTGGGGAAGTAATGTGAACAACAGTCATTATGCATGCAAGAAGCTTGCGGGTTGCAGACTCCGCATGGGATGTGAACCATATGCATGAGCACGAGTTCACGCAGTGTAGGGTTTGCGGGAATCTCAGCATGAACAATAAAGTCAATTTGTTCCGGTGTTGATATTTTATGGTCGTTTGTGAATGTGACCAATAAATGAGCATGTGGCAGTCCTCGTTTTTGAAATTCTATTTGACGATATATGTAAGCGACGATAGGTCCAAATATATGCGAGAAGTGAATGTCATGAATAAGTTGTTGCAAATATCCTTTGAACACACGCGCTAGCAAATCTGGTCTGTCAGAGGGTTGTTGGTTGCCAAGAAGTTCATTTTAAATTTCGGGTCAGTGTGAGTTGCATGCCAGTGTGATTGTAATTTAAAGGTATGGCGGTCCATAATCTTGGACAGTCGTCATTGAATCTTGATACCGGCGGTGCATATCTCGCAGGCCACCTGTAAAACTCGCGGGCAAAATAACACGTTGTCCAATGTCGTCGACGTTGTCGTATTGCATCAAGTGATCGTGGAGGTTTTGGTAAAGGTCGGCACGAATCTCGGTTTGATGTAATCTATTGTATAAAAGACGTCCATTTTTTATTTTCGCAAATGTCATGCAAACATATTCTTGGAAAAGTCGGGACGTGTAGAATAATGTTCATCGTTCGTTGGCACGTGTGTTAAGGTGGAAAGCGTAGAACTCACGAGCAGTGATCCGAGCAGCATCAAAATCATTTTCGTCATCTGTTTCAGATGTCCAACCATTTTCTCCAGAAGAGAAAAGGAGGACGTAATGCCATGGGCCGAAAGCACGATTTTTCTCAGCGATGGGTAATACGCCACCATTGCGTCGATGTATGATTATTTCACGATGAACAGGTTGATCGTGCATGAGGAGACAAATTTCTTTAAGCCCTTCAGATCTATTATATCTTCGATCGTGTCCATCTACAGGTCGAGCATCGGGGTTGATTACAATGTGGCAATCGTGTATCATATCGTCAGGGAGTTTGGAAACAGTAACGAAATCATGGACCCAAGTGTTACAGACTAAAGGAAATGATGGAGTTTACGTAAAAGTTGTTTGATTTGTTGGACAGTGGCGAGTGGCATATCGAGCGGCAAGTCGAACCGATTGAGACGCACAATTGTTGCGTCACGATCATCCTGCGGGTCATATACATAGAGTTGTGCGAAGGCAGGTTGGCGACCATGATCTGGGAGAAGAGGTCCCAGAGCATGGCGTAAAGGACCGGCGATTCGAACCATGCCCGGCCAAGCTCCTTGGAGTGCTTGCGGTTCTCGAACAATCTGGGATACGAGTGCAAGTGCATTGTTGAATTGTCGTGCCCGCGATCGCAACAATCTGCCCTGCGGAGTGTCCGCTTCCCATAAGTGAAGGATTTGACCAGGAGCTGTGTTAGGAGGGGGGTAGTGCCAAAGCATCGGCCGCACGTTGCCTCATTGACAACAGAGCGTGATCCATGTACATTCGTGAAACCATTTTTCTGCGGCACAATTTCCACATGGTGTTCTGTTCCCAAGGTTGACAGTGTCGACCAAAGTGTGTGCGCCGGTAAGCGTTGTGGTGTGTAGTCGTCTGTTGTTGCTTCGCGCTGAAATATGTTGAATATGTGCTTCTCTGTAATGGAGTTGTCGTTCTGCATGTGCTGCTCTCGTCCTTTGAGTAGCACCACGGGATGATTCGGCTGTGGAAAACAGAAAGGGCAGAAGAAAAGAAAGGATACAAAAAAAAGTGAAGTGAGGATCGGAGGTAAGAGAGATCTTTTTCTTTTTTTTTTCTGTTCAATGTAGGAAATCATCGGGGCAATATATATTTGGGGTGAGGAAAAGAACCGAGGGATGACCGAGAGAAAGAAATTTTTAATTTATTGGATTTTCATTTTTTGTACTAAGACGAAAAATAACTTCAACTACCTACTATCGGAATGCATGCAGCGGTCAAACATATGTTAAAAGGTTTTGAAAATATTTGATACTTTCATTTTCCAAGTTCCTTCGTTCCCTGTCCCTTCCTCTCTCTCTCTCTTTCTCTCTCTCTCTCTCTCTCTCTCTCTCTCTCTCTCTCTCTCTCTCTCTCTCTCTCTCTCTGTGTGTTTTTCTCTCTTTCTCTCTCTCTTCCTCTCTATCTTTCTCTCTTTTGCTCACTCTCTCGCTGGAATTAACTCGAAATTGCAAAACGAAACTGTAATTCAAACTTGCACAAACGATTTGAGAACTTTTAACTTATAAGATATAGGGATTATCGTTTAACAATCACCAAGGTAAACAACAAAAACATAAATTAGTTCTCAATCCTTTGACTCGTTGTTAACACTTAATTGAAATCATAAAAAAAAAAAAACGTCATTCCACAATCCCATGCATCACAAGGACTGAGTGAATGAGTTGTTAATCTCAATTGTTGACAAACCAAACACGGTACGATCGCATGAAGTATCAGTAGTTTATCATGATATTATAGGCAATGGTTTGTCTTCTTAGTTCAAAGCAATAGTTCCACAATCACTTCATCGGTTTTCTCAACCAGCTCACTTATATGACACAAATGTATTGGTATGATTGTTTCATATAAGAGGTTGGTAGTATAACTAAGTGAGACTGTTGTCGGAATGCATCAGAAAGGGTTGGGTTGTAGGCCGGCCAGATTAGTACAAGTTCAGAGTGGCATATACACACTAAATGAGACTCCACAAGCAAGTCTCTCGACTTCAAACCCAAATAATGGGCTTTAAGGAATACCTTGCTCTATTGAGATCTCGAGTCAAAAATACACGTTATCCGATTGTGTTTGTAGTCAATTGCCTAATGTGTCAATCCTCGAACCTTTCAGTTTGACCTATCAACTTGTCATGCCTTTTTTGAATTTGAAGTTACTCGTGGTGATTTCTTGAAGCGCTGTGTTATCATATAGTGAAAAAGGAATGAGAGAGTCGAGGTATAACCACAAGGCCCCACAACAATTTTCCTTCGGTACAAAACAATAAAAAATGGTTAACCAACGAATCAAAAAGAGTAGTGCAAGCTTGGCGCCCGCCACCTAGAGATAGACCCATGGTTCGTCTAGTGGCATTGAGCAAAGATTGTGATGCTCATAGGGGGAGCAGCGTGGAGGCACAACGAGTGGCCAATCGAAGAAGCTCGAAATTGATGCTACTAGCTGACCCCTGGCTGGTATCGCCCACCTGCTGTAGCAGGTGTCGCAACTATGGGTGGGTGCAGCTCCCGCTCGTTGGAGGCTTGAGGGATGTGGCTGCTACGGGGTTCCCCATTATACTCTAATGACCATAAAAAAAGCCTCAAAGGTTGTTTTGTCCAGATTCGACAGGTAATTGAATCAGTTGAGTTAAAGAATTAGCCTTTGGAAAGGGAAAAAAAAAAAAAAAAAAAAGTGGTGCAAAAAAAAGGTGGAAAAGTTTGGAGTGAAAACTTCGAGAAGCATCCAAGTTCACTCAACCATAGGGGGTATTAATTCATTTGTAAGTAGTGATCTAGCATCCCTTTCAACATAATTAACCAAATAGAAGTTATATAGGGTAGGTGGAAAATGAGAGGAAAGACTAAGGCAGAAGGGAGTCAAACACACAGTGAGCCCAGGGTTATCCACCCGAAAGTTCGGGGGTTCCGGGGGAACGTTAGGGGGCCAAACTTCCTAAAGTTTGGCCCCCACCAAAAATCATTTCGGGGCATAAACAAAATGATTTCTATTTGGAGATTTTTTTACGTGTTTTGTAGCATGTAGAGCACATGCCTATAAAGTTTCAGGGCATTTGGCTAATAAAAAAAAAAAAAAAAAAAAATCCCAAAAATGGCAATGTCAAAAATGTGCTCGACCTCTCACTTTTTTTTTTTTCCTTTTCCCTTTTTCATTTTTTCCCACTTAACCTTTTAAATTCTTGTGTGTTTGTGTGGTAAAGTGGAAAAGAGAGAGAAAGAGAGAAAGACACCGAGAGACAGAGAGAGAGAGAGAGAGAGTCTCTCACACACACACTAACGTGCTTTGTTTTTTTTTTCGTTCTATCCAATAGTCAATTAGTGATCAATCAATCAGGCAATGAATTAAATAGTTGGTGATCCAAAGTAAAAAAGAACGACTTCTAGTGCGCTAACAAAATTAGTGATCAATCAATCAGGCAATCAATTAATCACATTTCTCATAAAAACAGAATGTGCCCTAACAAAATTAAAATCATGCACAGTATATAAGAACCTTGAAAGCATGCAAGAGAACAGCCCACAAAGAACGTTCTGTAAAATAATGTTATTCCCTTATATATGTGATGAACATGAAGTTTTGAATTGGCTGATATTTTACTTACATGTCGTATTTATTGCAAAATTTTCAGAAGCGAATGAATATTGAAATCATCCTACAAAATTTAAAAGTAATTTGATAACCCTACATTAAATATACATATCTATATATGTAGAAATTTTATGTTAGAAAATTGAAAATTATATTTCTGATTAGGAAGGGGTTTCAAATTATATGATCGATTTATTGCATGTTATGTGGCTATTGCATTATTTAAAAAAAAAAGAGAAAAATTGATGTGACCGCAATTATATGGAAAATATCGATGCGCGGTGGGCTAGGCGTATCAAATCCACTGAACACTTTTTAAGATAAATTCAATAGTTTTCTAACCTTAAAAGTGGTGTGCAACTTTTCATTTCATTATGCGATAGGAAGCAAGAAAGTAATTGGAGGTTGGCTCGGTGAGTAGTATGGGCTACAACATTCATGTTGCTTTGTTGCCTACGCATAACATGTTGTGATACATATCCCAAGGAGTTGGCTTTATCGTGATCGGTATCTATTAAGTTTGTCTCGCTATATCTGTTTATGTAAAACCTTTGTGAAGTTTTTTTGAAA
Source organism: Chara braunii (assembly GCA_003427395.1). Lineage (NCBI taxonomy): Eukaryota > Viridiplantae > Streptophyta > Charophyceae > Charales > Characeae > Chara > Chara braunii. Next base: position 1,370,549 of record BFEA01000311.1, on the reverse strand, counting down.
ATTCATCGGCTTTGTATGCTTTTTTTTAAGCCTTCGAAAAAAATTATTTTTTGTTTTTAAGTAAGTTTTTTTGTTTGTCAAAAACGAAAGGGACGAATGAATGTGCTTGTAGTCATTGGTGTTTCTTTTATATTATTAATTAGTAATAGGCTAGTAGCTCCACGTAAAGTCTTTGAGGATCTTACACAAACATATGTTGGTTTTCTGCGGATTGCCCTCTCATTGAATTTAATTATTACTTACTGTTTTGCTAGGCTACCAATCGCGCCGCCCGGGTGACCTTGTTTTCCCGGGCGGCCCTGTCGTACAAGGACCACAAAAAGTCCTAGCAAAAAAAAAAAAAAAAAAAAAAAACTAGGCTACCGAAGTGGCCTGGGGTCACTTGCCTGGGCGGGCCACAAAAAATAAACGAAATAAAAATAAAACCATTATTTTTAAACTTTATTTTTTATTCTAAACTTGGTGAAGAATTTTGATGTGACCTTGAGGCAAACGTTGTTCAATTTATTTTTCTGCATAGCATAGTTAAAACAAATGAACAATGTTTGCCTTAGGGTGACATTGAAATACATTATAAAATTTATTTTTTTTGGCCCGGCTGGGCAAGTGGTCCCGGGCCACTGTGGTAGCCTAGCTATTTTGTAATTTCATAAAAATCGTCATAGCAAAAAAGCAAACATGTTTGGTATTTCGGCATAGCAAAAAAACAAACATGGTTTGGTATTCCATTTTTTCCTTTACTGATTCTGTTTTTTATTTCTTGTTTGGTGGAAACTAATTGTGTTGTTTTTTATTTCTGGGAAGCGGAAGTTGAGTTAGTTGTAAGCTATGACGTAGAATATTCTTCCATGGGAAGTTAAACATTAAAACTTAAAAAGACAGAGAAAAATAAAGCAATCCATTTGCGAATCATAAGAGGGGCAACTTCGTTGTGAGTTCAAAAAAAAAAAAGACAAAACCATAAAGGTTCGGGATCTTACACCATAATGCGAGACTTTTTCATAGCATTTGTGGTGTTTTTTTAGCTACTACTGTTTTATTTAGTTCGTTTTGTCAAAATTTGTGAACTTAGTTTGACTTTTTATCACTTTTATTTAATTGTTTTTACTTCATTTGTTATCTTCATTGGTAGTGCCTTCGGCAGGCACAAAGAATACACTACACGAGCATTCACCACCGACAAGGGCACCTTCGGCGCCGGCGAATATGCAATCACGGGATCAGCCTCCCTCAGTAATGATAATGAGAAGGTCGACAGAGCCGTTGTAGTGCCATCCAAGCAAACTAGAAAAGATTGGAAAGTCTTGCCAAAGAATGTGATAGTCCTATATATATTGTCCAATGGTTTTCATTTCAAGAAGTAAGTAAAATGCGTGTCGTGTTTGAATTATGTGGTTACCTTTAAACAAACTTCTAGGTTCAGCAGAGTCGGTTGCATTTTTAATCGTTATTGGAGACTCTCTATAACAAGTATTAGAATAAAATTTTACTTCTGACAGTCATCATTAAGCGAAAGAAGTAAATGATGACTATGGATTTCACCAAGTGTGTTGAAATTTACAGTTCAATGGAACGTAGACAAGCACAAGGATTCAAGGATGCCAAGGATGAATCTTTAGAAGGAATAACTTTGGGAAGTTTTATTAGAGGGTCCAATGGCGGGTGGGGGGAGAGATTGAAGTTCCTCGATGGATGTAGGGAGGAAGATTACATGAATTTGAGAGACTACTGAATAACACAATGATGAAAGTAGTTGTGGCGGCATAAGAACTAAGAAAAAAATATGAAAATTTGCATTCGCATCTTTGTGGGGAAAAAGGGTACAATTTTTCATCATATCTTATCTAATAGGTTGCTTGGCGTTGTTGCCATGAACTGATCACTGATCTTCAATTATTAGTCATTGCACGAGGGACGCATCTCCACCAAATGTTTCTTCGAGTGGCTTCAATTATTGGTCACTGCACAAGGGACGCATCTCCGCCATATGTTTTTTTGAGTGGTTGCTTCACCAATCATTTCGTTTTTGACTCTTCTTCATATGATTGGCAAAAAGATGCTCAAGGGTAGTGGTGGTCTAACGAAGCTATAACAATATGCAAGACATGTTCTATGTTTCCTTTTCCAATCGACATCATTTTATATGAGTCATTGTTATCAATATAGATAAGGTGCAACACTTGCTTATGAAAGTAGACCTCGATGATGAGTCGACGTATAAAACTCATAGTAAGTCTCCTTCTACCGACGTCTCAAATTATACGTCCTTCCATTGTTTTCGATTGGTACAGAGGCGATAAGTGATGTGATTGAAAAGTGTGGTCGAAACCTGGTTATCAGTGATCGTGAGTTTTCACGCCAGCCTATTTAGTATCAACCTAAACCAATGGGTCCCGACTTTATGAATGGACGTGATGCACATCATTTTTTGTAGACTCCCTTTGTTATTTTCAAGTAGTTATTTAGTGCGTCACGACCAATGTTCGGGCAAATGGCCACACCTAACACTTGTGACTCTCTCTCTCTCTCTCTCTCTCTCTCTGGCGGAGGAAGTGGGCACCAATTCTCCATGGGTTCTCCTCACCGCTGGAATTACTACTGCCTTGTACAAATTCCCGTGGGCGAAGCAGTGATTTTATTTGTCTTGTGCCTAGCGGCTCAGTCTTGCAGGGATTGTTTCATTCCTTATGGTTTGCAGCACAACAAAAATGTACCAGGAGACTTTCTCTCCACAGCATGACTTTTGGCGTTGTGCAAGTTGGTGGCGGTGTTATCTATAGAGGGTATAATGCAGTTCCAGGCGGGTTCAGTGCGGCACCACCAACCAGATGTTTTTCTATGTAGATTGCATGAAGTACTGTTTGATTCGGTCAAGGCATGTAGAAGCTTTGTAATGGAAGCAAACACACATGGACTTGGCTCCAAGAAACATTCCCCAAAAAAAAGGCACACTAGAGCACCGACAGGTAGTACTTTGTGGTTTAGGTGATGGTACCATGTGGATTGGGCAGTCTGGTTGTGGAGCGCTACAAGGGGTGGGTCATAGCGTTCGGAGTGGATGGTACCTTTTGCAGTCTGGACAGTACAAACGTGGGATAGGTGGGTGATGCTGCATGGGCTAGGCTCTGCAATGTGAACATCTAAGGGCATCACAGACCTGTTATTGCCTAGTACCGTTGGCAGGTCGTCCAACAGTCCCTATAAGAAGCTGGCCACGAGGAAAGGTCCCCGCGTAGCTATTTAGCGCTGAGGTCTCGTTCGTTAACGGAATTAACCAGGGGTGTGCGGGTTGGGCTGGGCAGTATTGTGTGGACTGGGTGATACAACGCAGGCTGGGTGGAACCATCGAGACATAATGGTACCATGTTGGGTGCGTCATACTATGTGAATCGGATGACACTGATGCTGAAATGGCCTTAGAGAAAGAAAAAGGTGGTGGTACAATATGGGTCGTGTGGTATTGTCTGGGTTGAGTGATACCACGTGGGTGGTGTGCTGCCATGTGGACTAGGTGGTCAACTGGGTGGTCTGGTTGTGGGCCAGTACATGGGCCCATGGGGCACATTATCTTATGTGGATTGGATGGTACTATCCGGCCTAGACCATACAATGCAGGGTAGGTGGGTGATGCTATATGGGCTGGGTGGCAGACTTTGGCTCATGCAGGTTGGGCTGCAAGAGTGGATCAGGGTGGCAGAATTCACGCTATGTGGGCCGTTGGACGGTATACTTACCCCCCGGCTTTCTCCTCAAGGAAAAGGAGAGTGAAACAGCCAAATGTACATGACATGGAGGAAACCCTTTTCCTTGTCAACTTGTGTTTTTTGTATTTTTTGCAAACTTTATAAATACAAGTGGACCCGCCGCGGCGGCGCCGCGGCGTAGGAAGGGAACGGGGAGTGGAGCAGGGCACATGAAGAGAGAAAAGAAGGGAAGGGCAGGGCGGGGAAGGAAAGAAGATGTGTGATATCATTTATGGAGAGAAGTATATATTTATAGAGAAGAGATTCAGATGCACACAGAGTCGAACGCAGGAGAAGGAGAAGCCGCTGGATAAATTTAGATGCACAAAAAAGTTCGTAGAGTCAAATTCAGTAGATGATTTAGATAAACGAAAAAGTTTGCAGAATCAATGTATCTGTCAGCGCAGAGTGAATTTCTCTGTCTTTCTCTTTGCCAGTCAGAGCTTTATCCAAAGCATGTCGCAGTATCCAGCGTCTATTTTCCACCAGTCCATGTATGTATAGACTCCCCATGTACGTACACTTGGCAACGTTTTTTTTGTTTTGGCATCAACTCGGATATGAGAGGAACAA
>BFEA01000311.1:1273386-1287284 GCA_003427395.1 Chara braunii | reverse complement strand
ATCCAGGCGTTGCCTGATTTCTCCCTGCTTGTCAAAGACCACAGGTAGGCCCTTGACAGTAGTCGTGATCCTGACTGTGGATGAGTCACCAATGCGAACCTCAGTAGGTTGTCGCAACTTGACCAGTCTCTAATCCAAGTGCAACTTACTGACTATCTTGGGAGATATAAAGTTACGAGTAGCCCCACAGTCCAAGAGCCCTTTGAACTTGGCTCCCAGGATGGAGGGTCSAAGCAGGATGAGATCTGACCTATGATTCTCTCTTTCCTGGAAAGACAGGAAGAGATAAGCAAGGCTCTGAGATTCATCCTTCTCCCACGTCTCATCCAGATCAGTGTCCTTGTAAGTGAAGGACCCTGACGCTGCAACTCCACAAAAAGAATTAGCGCGAGATGATGTAGATTCAGCCTCATCAGAAGCAGAATTTTCACTGGTGGAAGGAGCTGCTGCTTCCACCTCTCGCCACTCTAGTTTTTTGAACTAGTGCCGCTTGTAGACCTGCGAGGCATACTGGGACAGTCCTTGAGGAAGTGGTCCCCCTCGCATCTCAGGCAGACTCCCTTGTCCTTCCTCTTCCTCCAAACTCCCTCCTGAATCTTGAGTGCATGCCAGGGGAAGGTGGAAGGATCAAGGGGGTCAGTTGGCCAACGGACGTCTCGTGGTAGTGGTACTCTCTGGGTTGTAGGGAAAGAGGCACGTCCCTTTCCTTTCTCCTTACTGCTGGTTGATGCTTTCTGGGCTGGGTCTCTGCCCTTAGTCAATCCCATCAAAGCATCAGCCAGGGCAAGAACAACAGGATCTGTAGCAGATCAGTCCCAGATGGAGGGGTCCCACCCTAGGATGTTGCATCATCATCTGAACTGGAAGTTGCAGCAAATGGAAGCTGCAGCAAACAGAGCACCCTTCCTCCTTCTACGCCCCTTTTGAGGAGGGTCCCTTCCTTCCTTCAGAAGGTGCTTCTTGGACATGGAGTTTGGACTCCAGATCCAGGGCTGCTCTGCCAAAGGACCGCCAGTCCTTGTGGCCCTGAGAGAAAAATGCAAGCTGATAATTGATAAGGCGTTGCCCTAAGGAAATGAATGAGCAGATCTTGCTCACTCATCTCCAACCCAGGAGTAGATGTGAGACTCTCAAAGGTGGAGTACAGTTTGGACAAGGAGCCATCAAATTTCCTCTGTCCCAGGCGCAAAATTTTGTCTGCTGCTTTCCTGGCCTGCTCCTTGTCTGCAAACCGGTCTTGCAGTGCCTGCAGGAAACCAGTCACCCCCAGCCTCTGCACCCAATCAGACATTTCCATCCCTTGCTTGTTGGAGGTAGAGGTGCACCATTTCAGTGCAGCCTTCTCCAACCGAACCAAAATGACACTCACTTTCACATCCTCATCACATCGGAACCCACTCAGGTAGGTTCTTTGTGTAGTGACCCAATCTGCAACATCCACCTTCGGGTCCTCACAATAGAGCATGGGTGGCGGAGTCAGCTTGGGCCGCTGCTGATCAAATGGAGGTGAGGGTTGTGAAGTGGTTGTTGACTTGGGTGTAGAAGGAGGGGATGTGGGTCTGGATTGTGGGGTTTGTTAGGGTCCCACTTGGGAGGCCCTAGGATAAGGAGGAACGGTCAGGGTAGATGAGATTTGCAAATGGGTGAAGAGGAGGTCCAACTTGGCAGAGATGTCATCCAATTTCTTGGAGTGACCTGACAACTGATCTTCCAGGTGGGTGATCCTCGCATCCCAGTTAGTAAAATAAGTCCGGTTGATGTCATTCTGAAGAAGGACGAACCCAACCATGTCCTTATTGTACTGACTGGCAAAACCACTCACCCTAATCTTCCCAACGTCTGCAATGAGAAGCTTCCTTCTAGCCTCTTTCTGATCTGCCTCCTCCCTACGCTTCATCTCTGCCTTTAGAGCCTCAACTGCTTGTGCCGGTTTCCGGAGTTTCTCCTCCTCAACCAGCAGTTCAGCCTCTAAAGGGGAGAGAGGAAACTAATGCTTTTCCTCAGACGCTTCTCCCTTCTCTGAACCAGACATCTTGAATTGCCCACAAAACAGAAAAAATAAAATAAAAGAATTAGGTAGAAGACAGAGATGGAAGTACCGGGAATTGGGTTTTCTCTACAGTACTTACCCAATTGGTGTCACCTGACTAAGGAGAGAAGTTGGTTAGTATGAGCAAGTAAGTGCTCAGTCTCTGCACACCACGTGAGGGTCAGGGATCAGTTTAGAGATGACTCGGCAAAAACCAATTTCACGATTTTCCATTCACTGCCCTGACACGACAATTGAGTGCTATCATTACAAATACTGTATTAATTACTTTCGGGATGCAGTCTTGGACTGGATTCTAGAGTAATCAATGTTGGCAGGCGCCTTCGAGACACCATCCTGTTACTCTTCAATGTATCATTTTGTATCTTACTACATAAGGGACGCTGAAAAAGGATGCAGTCCTGGACAAATTAGTAGTGGATAGTAATTAGATAGAGTAACTATTAGGGATTGACAGGTATCTACTAATGACCAAGATGCAGCGTTTTACTGGGTAGACTATTTTTAGACTTTACCCCACTGACCACACCGTTGATGACGCTGTATGCCATACCCAGGGTATGGCGAAGTACAGATTGCACTGTAACTGACTCAAAACATCAAATTTGACTGTGCGATTTCAGACAGACTGAACACTGAATTGCGATTTACCAAGGACTGACAAAATTGAATTATGATGGACAGAACTAAAGTTATGGCTACCCCTAGCCTGACCAGGCTCCAACTATGCCATCGTTGAATTCAAATTTCCATTATCACTGATAGCAGGACCCTGAACAATCCAATTCACAACACTATATGAATCGCAATACTATAAAGCAATCACAAATGAAAGTTGATTCAGAGAGAGGGTCAAACAGGGTTGGTAAACACAGGCCAAATTTCGCTCTTCTGAAAATAGTCCCAGACTCGCCACACAGAGTTGAATAAGGAACACACTTACTTCAGGGATATCTCTGAAGGGGATGAATGAAACCCTGGCTATGGTTGTCTCCTGAAACCCATTTCTTTTTTTTTTTTAAAAGGCCCTTGTGCAAGACCTCTATCCTGGTGGTGGTAAGAGAACCACCGGGATTGAGGCTTTTTGCCTAGCGGGCCGCTCCATCTATTGGTGGGGAGCAACACCTGCTGGAAACCGGGTCCAGCGTCCCAAAAATACATCTTTGCCACACAGTACATCAATGAGAGTGACGCCAAAGTGCTGGAAACCCCGTCCAGCGTCCCATGTCCACTCTGCTCTTTCATACCTAACCTGCAGCAGGGTCGGGTATTGGGGGGGGGCCACCGGGGGGCACCGGTGGAGTCTCCCTCCATCCCCTAGCCTCTGCCATCCACCCATTATCCTCACGGCGCCCATTGAAGCATCAGAAAACAGGCTGCAGTGAAATCAGCTGGAATCAGCCAAATTCATTTTTGAGAATTACTGAAGAGTACTGAAAATTCCTGAGGATTGTGTGGGGAGCCTCACCTGCTGGGAACCGGGCCCAGCGTCCCATGAATACATCTGTACAAAATAGCACCCCTCCCCTAGCTCCTGTGCTTCCCCTACTGTCCTCATGACGTCCCATGTCCCATATACCTAAAACAGGATATCTGAGTATCTGAGCGAAGTGAGGATTGTGGGAAGCGGGGATTGTGGGCCCTGCCAACGTTAAATACCCAGCAGCCCCGGGGATCAAGCCAAGAAAAAACAACGCTACCTTTCTTTCTCTCTTTTTTTTTTTGGGCCGCCACCTATCGCTACCTATAACGCCTGCTTCGCCTGCTGGAGCCGGGCCTCATGCAACTGGTAGTACTTCGGCCAGGGCCAGCGGGTGGGGTGGGAAGGGATCTGCGAAGTCCTGGGCAGGTCGTAGCAGGGTGCCGGGATCAATTGTGGTCCAATCGTGGAATATCAGTTGGTAGTCTCTTACTATCTCTGTCCCGGGTTCTCCCTGCGCTTCCCTTTCAGGTTGGCGGCCGGTCCATGACACCTTGGCCACCCATCCCTCCCTCTCTCCGCCTAGCCAGTCCTTGCTAAATGTGGAGATGATCCTGTTCATGTCCTCCCAGGTATTCGTCAGGTCGAGCTTATCTTTAACTGTCTTCCATTGGGCCGCTATCTCGTGCTGGACCAGTGTCCGAATTTGGTCTAGGACCTCACCGTCTGCCACCCTCGCCCCTTCTATCTCCAGACAGCATCTTCTCCACCATATAGTCCACAGGACGCTCCGTCTGCCTAGGCTGAACATATTTTCCTCAAATATCTTCCCCCTGGTTGGAGGGTAATACCCTAAGAGAAGGGCCCTCTAATCCCATGGCCACTCCAATTGAGGACCTCCCTCTGGACCCCGAAGAGTGGCAATGGACCCTGAATATCCCAACCAGGAAGGGAGAGGCAAACGCGTTGGCACTATGCAACTTAAAATCTAAATCTGCTTATCGGATGCTCAGACCCAAGCGCAGATTACGCGATCGTATTGAAGACAGATGGTATCGTCACCTCAATATTGACCGCAGTCTCCTAAGACCCATCCGGTGGTTTGCACACTACAACAGAAGACCCGCTAAAATCTCCGCCCTCCAGTGGCAGATTGAGCACAGGTGCCTACCAACCAACGATTGGCTGATAGACTATACCCGCCTGGAACAACAAGGGAAGGCGCTACCGTGGTGCCATAAATGCCTCCTGAGCCACCCAGGGAGAAAGAGAGCGGACTCCCAAATGCCAATAACTGACACACTCAGTGTAGCGCTGCTCCAACCTGTACTGCGCTGCTTGGAAATTGGGGATCTTGACCCAATTCCAAAAGCACAACACCCTGGGGTCACTTCCTTGCCAATTGTCAGTTCCCATATGAGTCGTCAGGCTATAAATAGCCTCCTCAGAGCCTCCCAGGCCTCTGAGCATCAATCGCCACTCACTCATGTGCAATCTTGTGCAGGAGTGAATCACCCTCTGTCCAATACTTCTCGCCACACACTTACCACCTCCGGCCTTACTGTCGCCAACACAAAAGATGACAAATCGCCATGAAGTTCTACTCCAGTGTCTCGCCAGATGATGATGATTGCTCCAACTCATCAACTACTCCACTGACTGGATCCAATCGCTTTGATACCAACTGTTATGAACCTGGTTGTTTGTTGTCAGAAGACCAACACTCACTCACATAGACTTCCAGGTATGTCCATACAGACACAGAAGGAAGGGGAGAGGATGGGAGTATCACACCGCACATGGAGAGATAAACACAGCGGAAGGCTTGACTTTGCGATATGACAGAGAACACTGAAAGTGCAATTCGCTCCACAGAATCCTCACAACCAGTCACAAAGGAAACCCGAGTAGATCACATCCAGGAAACAATGAAGCAATGATAGTCCACACACAGTATTCACACTGTTTATTAAACTCAGAGTCTCAAAATGTCAGAATAACCCCAGAACCATGGTGCGTTGCTCAGGAATGAGCAGCGCTTCACTCCCCAACCCTGAGTAACCGCTATTACTACCCCCGAGTCCTTGGAACAATCCACCCACATTTGGATTATTTGTTAGAGGCTGATCTACTTTAACAAATTCTCCTTCCGGTACTATAATTTCTGGTCCTGGAGGTATTATGTCAGTAATTTTACGACCATCTATTGCGTCAATAAATATTTCATAACCACCATCCAGATACTGCCTCCAGAGGGTAGCGCCACCCTGAAACAGGCCTCTGAGGCCAAGCGCCTCTAAGAGGATGAAGAAGAAGACCAGCGCCACAGTGTCTGATGATGATGAAGTGCCAGAGGACTTCCTGGGTGGAGGTTTGTAGCAGCACCACCTTTCCTAACAAAGATGCTCTCTGAGGAAGAAAGCTGCAGCTATGGCTGCAGCGCCAAACACCCTGACACCCTACTCCTGAGGAGAGTTCAGCAGGGCACCAACTTCTCTTGCCTCCAGCTGACTCCAGATAGCCCAGACCTCTGAACAGCCCCGTGTGCTGTCAGAGAACAGCGCAGGTCCCAGCAATTGCCGACGCTTTTCAGGTCTGGCTATGTCCGTCTTCTCCGACGCTGAAGCTGTCACCACGCCAGTTCATGCGGTATACAGCAGCGACGTACACGGTACCAATTGCCAAAAAGCCCCGAACCAATGTCTACAATCTATCTACAGAACTACACTACCCTAGCCTAGACCTACATCGGACTGACTGGACCGACCGGTACCGTTTCAGTTTCAGCCTCTCAGCCTCTCCCTACCCGGCTATAGGCTATAGGACCGTCTATCAGCACAGGCCCTTAGGGCCTGTCTGTCCTAGGGGTAGCCCGGGCCTGCTATTTGCAGTTAGGGTAGCTGTAGGAAATTCTAGTTAGTAGGGCCTATATTTTCCCATATTTACCGTTAGGTCCCTCACGAATTTTCTGTACAGGCAGGTCTCTCGGTTAGCCCTCAGCCGAACAAAAGACAAACTATCCTACCTATGTTACAGCCTCGGGTCGACGGGTCACAGGCGGCAGAAAACAGCAAGTCATTGCAATTGCCTTGGTTATTGGCCTGTTTGTTGGCCTGTTTGGTGGCTGGGTTACTGGTCAGATTGTTGGCCTGTGGTTGGCGTGGTTGCTCACCTGGTTGGTGGCCTGCTTGCTGACCTGGTTGATGGTCCGCTAATTGCTGTAGTTGTTGGCCTGGTCGTTGGCATTGGTTGGGAGCCTTGTTGTTGACCTGGTTGACGGTCAGGTTATTGGTCTGGTTGCCATTGTGCTTGCTGGCCTGGTCGTTGGCTTCGTTGTTGTCCTTGTTGCTGACCTTGTTATTGGTCTGGTTGCTGGTTTGGTTCAACATATAGGAAGTAAAAACAGTGCCCATTCTGAACGACATTTTTGATGGGACTTGCACCAGGATTTCCTAGAGAACTTGCTCCAGAACGCTCCTGGATGTTATCTGACGGGAGTGAGGGCTGCAGAAAGCCCTTGTGAAATTATGCCTTCATTCGTTTTTTTTTCAGTATGCCTGCATTCCGGCTTTTCCCTTTGGACTGCATGAATCTGCTGATTCTGCTTGAAGGGGAAGAGGAGAAAGGAGACAGCAGCAAGCATAGAAGAAGAGGATTATTCTCATGCCTTACTTGTGTTCGATTGGAGTGGTCTTGCTTGTACTGATCATCGTCACCATCTTTGCGTCTCAGGCGTGCTTCCTCAAGTCGTCCATGACAAGGAATTTCATAGTTCCCATTGGGATGGTCATGGAGACAGTCTGAGCGACTGTTCCATTGAGGATTTTGGCAAGAGTGCTGTGCACTATTCGATCAAAAGACGGAAACAAATATCTACTTCGAGTTCGAAATCCGTGCATCCGGAGGGTGGTGGAGGTCATCGCGAGCCCCCATCTTCTTCTTTTTCCTTTTCTGGAAACTTACCGAGTCAAGCATCCGTGAGTTCACCTGATCTATCACCTTGTCTAGCTGATCAATGGCAGCCCAAAGATTGCTGCAAAGAGTTAAAAAAAAAGGCTGCTGCTTTGCAACGTGGTGATACAAAGGCTGGTATCGACAACAATGTCGCTGCAACCACGTCTAGCGAACAGAGCCTCCAATTGGAGAGGCCTTCCTCTCACTACTGCCACAGCTATTTTCTTAGTCGTCCTGCACGCCATCACTACACTTCCTCAGCCTCGTGTGGATCATATCCCAATCATTTCAATGCAGACCGTGTTCCAAGCACAAGGACGGAGGACAGGAGAGATCCAAGGGTGGGAGAAAGAGGTCATACCTTAGAAGTTCCCGAGTTGGCGAACGACAGTTGCGAGGTACGGCAATCGGACAAAGTCATCCAACTGTTTGGGAACCAAACCAAGATACCTTCGTCGGCGCTGGCAGCAACGGCTGTGATTGGACGAGGGCAAGGCGGGGGAGGGAGGAGAAAAGCGCGAACAGTCAAAGGTGGGAGTAGAGTCAAAGCAGGTGATGAAGCAGGAGCAACAGCAGGAGAAGAAGTCATGCAACTGTTCAAGAAGCACACCAAGCAACCTTCAGCAAGATTGGCGGCAGTGGCTGTGGCTGGACAAAGACAAGGAGGGGAGGGCGGAAAGGAAGGGGCAGGATGTGTCAGAGACGACAACAAAGTAGAAGCAGCCAAGAGACCAGGAACATCAGCAGGCGATTTAGTTCCTCCTTCAGAGGTGCCACCAATGCTAGCAAGTTCTAGGCACAAGCCGTATGCAACTCGTTCCCACATCCAGTCAGGTCGGTCATTGTCCTCAATCTCTAGTCCGGCCGAGACTCCTAATCAATCACCTCCTCCTCTTATCCGAGCTGCCACTGAGAAGACTCTTTCTCTAGCCCCTCCAAATGATATGATATTCTCAGCTCTTCATCTCTATGGCCCTCCTTGTTCCTTTTCTCCTCCTCCAACTCCCCGTACTCCTCCTCCTACACCGCCTCCACTTGCCTTTCCACGCCCTTTTACAACTCCTACACCTCCTTCCCCCACTTCTGCTACTACTCATAGTCCGCTTTTTCCTTCAGTCACCTGTCCCCTACTGCCTGGGATTACTGAGATGGCCCTCCAATCACAGCCCCAGGTTCCACCCCCTGTTTCCACCTTGATGGCCCCGTTATACTGTTCCAAACCACAGTTACATAGTTCAGAGTTGTCGTCAACAGCTTCACTAACACCATTTCCATCATCATCATCATCATCATCATCATCATCGTCATCACTGTCATTATCATCTCCTCCAGCCTCATTATTATCATTGTCATTACCACCATCATTACTGTCATTGCCATTGGCATCATCCTTGCCCGAGGGCACTCCAGGAGCAGCTTCTGCTGACCAGAGGTTTCTACTATCCTCTCCCTCACCCGCTCCTTCAGCCCGGACTGTTTGCGGGCAGACACACGTCTGCCTATCCTCGTGTGACGTTTCTACCCTTCCATTCTCATCGCCTGCAGCACAGGAAACAAGCTCAATTTCCTCATGCATAAGATCCTTATGTGTCGCATTGAATCTAACGTTCACCTTCAACCTCCCATCAGGAGAGGAGGCGGCGTCTGGTCTGTTTACAACAGTGGGGGAGGGGCTGAACATTGGTTCCGATAAGATGCAGTGGCCATCTGGCGTCAGAGTAGTCGCAGACTTGGTCAACGAACAGCCTTCGAGACCGTTGACGTCATCTAACCAGTCCATATCTGCATCCTTATGTGCTGCTCTTATCACACCCTCCTTGCCAGCAGCACCTTTGTTATCTTCACATGTACCAAGTCAAGCAAGGGCGCTATCGGTCTTGCCTGTGCACTCTGCAGCAGCAACAGCTAGGAATCGCCCTTCCTCACCAGCGCTGTGCGATGGAGAGTCCCTAGTGAACTGTGACAACTGTCCTCCTCCTCATTTTGCCCCTGGCTTGACAATGACGTATTCGTCCTCGTCCCAAACGGCAGACATCACATCAGCAGCATCACTTGCTGCAGACGCCGCAGACACTGCCACAACGGTGCAGATTCTTACCCCCTCCTCATCCATGCTCTCAACCTACGGAGCCCTGCCCGAATCCAAGTCCGGGTCTGCTGTCCCCTACCCCACTTTGACCGTTGCGCCTTCTGCGTATTCCGACATATCAGATACACAAGTGACACCATATCTCCTTGTTGCAGATGCCGAAAGTGCTGCACCTGATCTCCTTGCTGCAGGTGCCTCGAGTGCTGCAGAGACAGTTCAGACCATCACTTACACAGTGCCAGTGTCAGCCAGTGAACTGGTGGTTGATTCTTTGTCTTTTCCAACTCCATCCTCTTCAGCTGTCCTGCCTCTAAGCCCGTTTCAAAGATTGGGTGTGGCACTAGCGTCATCACCTCCGGACACCGCAGGCTCGATAGAGAACGCATTGAGAGTTGTGAAATTGAGTGATGCTCATGTAACACAGCGTTCCAGCACAGTAACTGCCTTAGATTCACTTGCGCAACGCCGAACTTTAGCTGAGCTACACTCAGCAACATTATCGCCGCCAGCATGTAGTCCTCCACTCCTTTCACTATCATCCTTGTGTGGTAATGTCGTGCCATCAACCTCTTCTTCTGCACAGCCGCAGAAGATCTCGTCAGGTGCTGCAATCACACACAGTACGTATGCTGGACATGCCTCATCACCCGCAGTATTGCATTTCGAAATGCCATTGTTATTTCCAGCTCCTGCGGAGATCCCAAGGTCCGCAACTCATGCCACATCAGTATCCCTGACGCCGCTGACAGTATGCTCAATGTCAGTGTGCTCCCCAACTTCGGATCAAGTTGGAATGTCGGTAGCTACTGCCACATCAGCATCCCTGGCTCCTCCTCCGACATCAATGTCCCAAGCCGCCACTATGACGCCAACCTTCTCCTCAACTCCCCGCCGGGTTCCGATCGCTGTACCTCCCGCCACATCACCATCCATGGCTGCTCCTTCTACCTCAATGACCCCATCTGCCACTGTGGCACCAATATCCTCCTCAGCTGTAGATCGGATATCAATGTCCAAACCCACTGCCGCCTCACCGTCCCTGGCTGCTTCTTTGACATCAATGCCGCAAGCTGCTGCCAATCTGACGCCAACATCCTCCTCCCTGATGACCCCGATGCAGCGGGACTTGTCATCAAAGACTCCTCGTCCATCTTTGGAGCACCTTTCATCTTCGTTGTCGAAGTCGTTGACTTCTGCTCTGACACAAGCTGCTGGCATCTCATCACTTCCCCCCCAACCAGTGTCTGGTTTCCCGAACTGTGAGCCTCGAGCAAACCCCGACACCAGCTTCACTTGTCCTGGACTTTCAACATCATCTCATGGTAGAACCGAGCTGCTTTTTGAGCTTATGCCTGAGGCTTGCAGTGGTGTTCATCCCTTTCTATCGGCAGGATTGAAACATCCAGGAGTGGCTATGGAGGCTGCTGCCATCCTGTCTTCATTGCCATGCATTGATCCTGCAATCTTGGTCGACAACTTCGATGGCAGCGTTCAGTTTGTGAGTTCTCTCACAGGTCCGGGAGCTCCTACAAGGCGCGAGTTCATGGCACAGAACCTGACCGAGGAAACGGTGGACTACTGTCCCAGAACAGCGATGACTCTCGTTGCGAAGAAAAATGTGGATTCCCCTCCAACATCATCGAGTTCGGCACCACTCTTAAAGTGTGGACCACGGGTACCAATGACTGCCAAACGCCACGTGTCAACAGAAGAAGCCTTAAGCTTGGTGCCAGTATCAGTAGAGTCCAAGCTGGGGCAACACAGTCTCGAAATACGAAAAGATTACGCCAGTGATGATGACGATAACCAGTATGGTGCTGATATCGAGAGCAGTGGATTATCAATAGATTTATTGCTAAAAGAAGTGGAGGAGTTACTCCCAAGCTTGTATGGACCCACCCCTGAGTCTCAGGAAAATGAAGCTGACGATCTCTCTCCCATTTTCACTACGTCCAAATCCAAACATTATGACTCACAATTGTTCATGATGTCGCTTCGGCATCCTGGGGCTTATGCACAAGAATCTGAACACGTAAGAGGAGGAGGAGGAGAAAGAGAACAGGAACAGGAACGTGAACAGGAACAGGAACAAGATCTGAAGCGAGGAGACAGCGTGCCAGCTGTGCTGAACACTGAAAAACATATAAGAGAAGGGGGGGGGGGGGACGGAGGAGGAGGAGGCGAACAGGAACATAAAGAGAAGAGTGGAGGTCGCATGGCTGCTTTGCTGAGACAGCTTGCAATTCCAATCTGCGAAGTTTCACAAAGTTCAGCTCAAACGCTCGAAGAAGGGGAGGAAGAGGAGAGGGAGAGAGATGATGACCTGATGACACTGTGGGGACAAATCCCAGCTTGCAAACGCGTGCGTGTGAGGAGATACTCAGTTGAAGCTGAAGCAGAAGAAGAAGAAGAAGAAGAAGAAGAAGAAGAAGAAGCTGAAGAAGAAGAAGAAGAAGAAGAAGAAGAAGAAGAAGAAGAAGAAGAAGAAGAAGAAAAAAAAAAAGAAGAGGAGGAGGAGGACAGGGGGGAGGTAGAAGATTGGCAGGAAAGGAAGAGAGAGGACTCTGTGCCTCTATTGCTCGGGCAGATTGCATTCCCAGCTACCAGACGCATGTTTTACGGACAACATTCAGCCCAAGCTCCAATCCCAGTTTCACCTGAGGGACCCGTGGGCTGTGGAAACTGGCTGGGTGAAGACTGGCAGGGCAAACAAGGACCACTGGTTTCCTGTGGCACAACCATTCTTCTTGCCGATTCGGCTACAACCACATGCTGTGAAACAACAACATTGATAGCAAGTTCGCCATTCATTGATCGGAGAAGAGCTCAGACGCTGCCCGTGGCTATAAAGTTAGACTGTGAACATTCTGAAGAATCTGAAGCCAAAAGTAGTTTCTGTAATTTTGTGTTAGATCCCCAAGAGCTATGTGAATCTTGGGTCAATTCGGACCTTGGCCATGGCTATGGTGATAATGACACAAATAGAGGGCACACTGGTGACTGGGGCTGGGAGAATCAGGGACATCCCTCAGTACTTGAAGCAGGAAAATGGAGAGGAGGAGGAGGAGGAGGAGGAGCTCATGGAAGTATCCGTCGAGATGGACATGATGCTGATAACTCTGTTTCTGAGTGTGTCGCTTTTGGGCAAGGTGCCAGGAACAAGCAGTCAAGGCCAACTCAAGAAGTGATGGTAGAGGGAGGAGGAGCAGGAGGAGGAAGAGGTGGACAAGGTCGCAGAGGTAGAGCTGCACATGAAATTGGTGACCGTGTCTCTGAGCTTATGGCTTTCGCCCAAGGTGCGTGGAACCAGCAGCCACGGGCGTCGTCCCAAGAGGGGATGCTGCACAGGTCAGCTCTTTTACCACAACTTCCTCGCCAAAGCCCAGCAAGCGAGGGGAAGGACGAGGAGGCCAGGAAATTCGCGGAGATGTTAGCGGACGATTTCATATACAGACAGCAGTGTTGCTTCTCAGAAGGTGAGCATGAACTTACAGCCTTACAGGTAATTTACTAATTTGAAATTTCGGAAATTTCCTTCTTTTTTTTTCTTTTTTTTTTGCAGGTACTTTTCGTATTGTCGACGTAGGTGGCATATTTGCAGCGATCTAAAAAAAGAGCGCCAAACTTGCGGAACGGGTCCATCAGTTATGCCTGTCGTGTTGATTGCCCTCAGCTGTGGCTTCCTATCTTTCTTTCCATTGTTTTCTCTAACTGTTTTGAAACTTTTCATTTTCTTCATTCTTTCCAAAAAAGTTGGAAAAACAGTAGTCAGCCCGCACAACCTTTAAAACAAAAAAAGAGAAAAACAAAACCAAAACCAAAAAAAAAAAACAGAAAAAAAGTTCAAAAAAGTTCAAAAACAAAAAAGAAGTCTTCTACGTAGGTGATTTTTCAGTGCCGTTTCATCCTAACACAAGATACTGCAGGTTTTTGGGGTAGCGGGTTTCACTTCACACAGGCCCGCGCAATTTCAAAGCGGCCGTTTCGAAGTGCCGCCCGCCACCGCTGCCCGTTGGAGAGAGAGAGAGAGAGAGAGAGAGAGAGAGAGAGAGAGAGAACACTGACTGTGCTGCCAGTCTGAAGACTCTGACGTTCTGAATTGAACTGCAAAGTTCGAACTTTTCAGTTATATGAAGTTATGAACTTAAATTACTTCATTCAAAGTGAATCATACTTTTTTCCTCTTATACGAAGTTATGAACTTAGATTACTTCATTCAAAGTGAATCATACTTTTTTCTTCTTTTTTTTCTCTGTTTCTTTAGTCTTGTGCCTGGTTTGCACTGTTTGCAACTCTGCATGTCTGCTAGTTGAATGTGCTTGTTGATTTGCCGCATGACAGGTGCTCTGCTGCCTGAACTACGAAGTGCAAAGCAGGTGAGTGCC
>BFEA01000311.1:1232199-1273319 GCA_003427395.1 Chara braunii | reverse complement strand
CCCCTGGCACCGGTCCGGACTGTCTGGGTCGGGGATGTCCGGGTGTCCGGTGATGTCCAGATCACCAGACAGTCCGGGCCGCTCCAGACACTAGTCCAGAAGACAGTCCGGAAGTGTCTGGTGTCCGGGTCCGCGGTGACCATGCCCATTATCCTTTCAATTGGGAAGCGATGGAATTCATGACATAGCAGTTGGGTTTTGCAGGTTTTCCTGTGGCGTCAGCAATAATGGCAGTTGCAGTGTCATCAACGCTGGAGGACGGACATTGCACGGATCAGCCGGAATCGAACGATCAGGATTGGTATCTTCCCGGGGACGTCAACAATCTTGCAAGAGACGGAGCAGAGCCAGGGGTGGAAGACAGCTGGCAAACAGGGCCGCGTCCAAGTGACCGGAAAACTTCTGGGCCTTCTGGGCCTTCCATTGCCGTGGCGGAGGTCGGCGGCAGACCCGGGAATCGAGGGTTCACCACGCGGCCTACACAGAGTCTCGAACCAGGCCAAAAGCTTTGCCCAGAGGTTCAGCCAGAGGTTCGATCTGGGGTTCGGTTAGACTATCGACCACTGGTTCGTTCAGAAGTTAGGCCAGAGGTTTGGTCACAGGTTCGGTCAGAAATTCAACCAACGGTTCGGCCTGAGGTTCCGCCAGAGATTCAGCCAGAGGGTTGGCCAGAGGTTCAACCTCTGGTTCGGTCAGAGGTTCGGCCAGAGATTCAGCCAGAGGGTCAGTCAGAGGTTCGACCACTGGGTCAGTCAGGGTTTCAGCCAGAGGTTCGACCTCTGGTTTGGTCAGAGGTTCGGCCAGAGGTTCAGCCGGAGGGTCGGTCAGAGGTTCGTCCGGTGGGTCGGTCAGAGGTTTGGCCTGAGGTTTGGTCAGAGATTCGGCCAGAGGCAAACTCTGAGGGGATTGAAGGATGGCTGAATGGATCACACTCGAGTGGAGAAACGACTTGTGGACCGGGAGCACCCGTTCGTCAAGCGAAGGAGCAGCTTGTGTCCAGAGGTGAAGGTTGCACACCGATGCCCACTCCCAATCTGCCACCGAGTTTTGAGGAAACTGGGGCCTTGGCGGAAGCCCTGGAGAGGACGATCGCCTTACGAGCTTCCTCAGAGGGCTTGGAAAGGGTCCCAACCTTCCTGCCATGTCATGGCTCCACGTGCATCCGATCCCTAGCAATGGACGTGGGTGCCAATAGCTATCGCGGGTCTCGAAGCTCTGCCCTTTTGGAATTCATGGTGACGTCTGCAGAAGCACTTGGCACACATGTGCCGCCGGAAAAAATGTTGAGGATAACGGATAAAGGTTTGACCGGAGCTGGAGTGGAAAATCAAAGTCAAAATCGGGAGCCCAGTGATTGCAGGCTGGAATTGCTGGGAAACGGCTCCGATATCAGGCCTGAAAGAGGCTCTGATCTGGAGACGCCTGTCACCCCCCTGGCAGAGGTTGCAGGAGCAGCTCAGAGGGGTCAATGCTCGTTGACTAGCGGCCGGAGGAGTCAATACCAGGCAATGCGAGATGTTGACCCCCACAACGATCAAATGCTCCAAAATGACCCCCACAGAATGATCGACCCCGAAAGTGACCCTTCTGGGAAAATGGCTGACCTCTGGCAAAAGGCTGACGCCCCAGACGACACGCGTGAATTGGTTAAACCTCGAAATGCCCTCCGTGTAATGCTTCATCTCCAGAATGCCCCTCGGCAAACGGGGGAACCTCCACAAACGGTTGACCCCCAGGAAATGATTAACCCCCACTTGCAGCAACTAAAAATAGCAAAACAGGGGTTAAAAAGGGGAGTAACGGCGAGTGCTCACACCTTGGAAAAAAACGAAGAGAGTCTCTGTGGATTCGCCTTGAAATCCAAAGAAGGGTCTCCTATCGTCCAAATCCCAGAGGAAGGAATGGCTATGGCTTTCCAAGATGCTTATCTCCATGGACTGCAACGGGCTGATGACCATGTTACTGGTTCTGCTTGTGGTCCTTGTCCTGGTTCTACTTTTGGTCCTCGTTCTGTTCCCAATGGCGATTCTAGTCCTCCTTGTAGTCCTGCACATGCTCCTGCTCCTGGTCTTAGTTCTGGTCCTGATTCTAGTCCTGGACATGCTCCTGTTTCTGGTCGCAGTTGTGGTCCTTCTTATGGTCCAGATGCTCTTGTCCCTGGTCCTACTTATGGTCCTCCTTCTGGTTCTGGACATACTCCTGTTTCTGGTCTTAATTATGATCACCATTCGGGTCCTGAAGATGCACCTGCTCCTGGGCATGCTCCTGTTCCTGGTCTTAATTGTGGTCCTGGATATGCTCCTGTTCCTGGTCTCGATTGTGATCCTACTTCTTCTCCTGGCCATGCTCCTGCTCCTGGCCTTAGTTGTGATCGGGATCTCAGTCCCGATTCTATTCCTGGAGATGGAAGTCGAAGCGGATTGCACATCCACAAGGCGCAGGCTAACGTCAACTTCGAAAGAGTACCCATGTCATCCCCTGTAACT
Organism: Chara braunii; assembly: GCA_003427395.1. Classification (NCBI taxonomy): domain Eukaryota; kingdom Viridiplantae; phylum Streptophyta; class Charophyceae; order Charales; family Characeae; genus Chara; species Chara braunii. The sequence goes on along the minus strand of BFEA01000311.1, from coordinate 1,270,833 downwards.
GTAAATGATCCAGTGACCTCAACAAAATCAAATTCTCATGGAACCCTTGGGATAGGCACTTTCAAGTCTTTTGATACCAGCAGATCATTTCAAGGTACCGTGTTCAGTGACCTTAAGGAAAACAGTACATCTACTACATCCTCCTCTCCTATCTTGCTTGCCTCAGCAGCGATGAACGTAGTTGCTGGTGACCAAGGATTGAGTTTCGTACAGGATCACATCCAAGGTCGGGTCCAGGATCAGGTCCATGGTCAGGTCCAAGATCCTAATCCAAGATCCGAGCATTCGACACCGTTGCTTACAATAGACAAACCTACTTGCTCCTTGTCCTGCCATCCTCTTACAAGCAACAGAGCCCTTCCTAACGCATATGTCCTCGGTAAGATCCCCTCTGGTCAGCCACTGTTGTCTGAATTACCTTCTCCCTCCTCTCACCCATCACTTTTTCCTTCTGCTGCTCCTGCTGCCCCTCGTCTTCCTTCTCCTTCTGCATTTGCTCCCTCCTTTAGTTCTCCTCCTCCTCCTCTCTGTACTACTACTCTTGTTCCACTATCCTCTCTTCTAGTTTCTCCCTCCTCTCCAGTTCCTCTTTCTCCTCGTCTTTCACCTCCTTCCCTTCCTTCTCGCCCTACTTCCGCTTCTTCGCCGCTGCCTCCTGAGGTTTCTCTTTCTCTGCTTTCTCCTGTCCCTCTTTCTCCTCCTTGTCCTCCTCCTTCCCCAGCTTCCGTCTTTCCTCATTCTTCTCTTCATCCTGTTTCTCCTCTATTTCCTGCTCCTCTTCCTGCTACTGTTGTTGCATCCCTTCCTCCTCCCTCTCCTCCTTCATTTCCCTCTCCTTCTTCTCCGTGTCCTCCACTTCCTTCTCCTTCTCCTCCTCCTCTAGCATCTCCTACCTATTTATTTTCCTCTTCGGGACCCATCTTGGAAGGCTATCCTCTGACATCTCACATGCATGCACATGGACACAATTGCCCAAGTTGTCCGCTCTCTGCCACAGCATTATCTGAACCGAACATCCTGTGTGTTTCTTCTCCTCATGCTCCTCTTTCCCCACTTCCTCCCACTCCTCCTCCTCCTCCTCCTTTTTCAGGGAGTGAGCACTGTGTTCATGTGCTTGCTTCCTCAGCGTCCAGCTTCACAACCACTTCTACCACACACACCTCATCCATGGCGTGCTGTCTCGCCAAGAATGTGTTTGTCTTGCCAGTGGCTTGTCCAACCAATGAATCCATATGGCCATCTGAAGGCCGCACTTTCTCACAAGCTCTGGATTTGACCATATCACCTTCAACGTGGTCATTACCAAAATCGCAATCACCTGATTTACCGTCCACAGCAGTGATACCAACAACAGCTTCCATACCAATAGGAGCATCAGTCGCTTCCATAACAACAGGAGCAACAGCCACAGCCTTTCCTTCTCCCCCTCCTACAGCATCACCATTACCACCATCGTCACATTCACCACTAGCATTAGCTGCAACAGCACCAACAACAGCACCAACAGCAGGTCCTCGTCCTACTGCTACTGCGCCAACTTCTTTGACGATTCTTTCTCGTGAGCCGCTGCCTCCTGTTGCTTTCTTGGTGACAGCAGCTGCTGCTTTAGCTTCCACAGCTTATCTAGATTTCACGATGCGGGGAGCTTCTCCTTCTGAGCCGATTGTTCGCCCCTCCATTGATCGTTCACCAGGTTCTAGTTCATGTTCTAAATGTGGCCCGAATGTTTGTCCTACTCATTGCAATCATAGTTGTACTCCTGGTCAAGAATGTGGTCCCATTGCAGGACCAGGTTCAGTCCAGCTTCCCTCACAATTTTCCGTGCAAGGATCTCCAGTCACCTTGGTCTACGCCAAGGACGATGTGCTTTCACCTCTTTTGTCGAGCAACTCTAGCTTTTTCTCGGCGTTGACGAGCCAGGATTCTCTTGTCTGCTCTCAGCCCAAGCCTCGGTTTGCTCTTGGTACTAGCCACAAAGCCTGGTGCAATCTCTCATGGGCACCACCGTTCTGGACCCCATCAGTGCCTTCCTTTCCGCCATCATGCCCATCATCTCTCCTCGCAATTCCTTCTCTTCAAACCTCTCAGACTAATGACAGACTCCAGAAAGGATGTGCCGCATTCATTGCAGAGCTGCCGCACCACCAGCAGGCTCCAATTGCTTCTTCTCATGACCCCATTGAATCCCGCACACTGCGCCTCCAGGAGAGCCTGCATGACTCTTTTGTGTCTTCTTCATTGGGTGAAGACTTAGATGAAGCTTTGCGTGAAGACCCAGTCTTTGTCTCAATGGCACCGACCAAACAACTTGATCCCAGTGGCACGCGTTCAAGGAGTGTGAGTCCTCAACGCGAAGTTTCCCGCACCGATCCATCGGACCATGACCGCACAGTGAATGAGCAGGTTGTCCTTTCTCGGTCTGCAGAACTGTCTGCAGATCTGACAGCATGCCGGGCTGAATGTCAGGCTGTGGACCAGGCCATCACTCCAGTTCCCTCGTATATGCCGGAAATGTCTCCCTCTTCCCGGAGTGTCCGTTCTGTTGTTCTTCAAGGATGGTGGCCAGCATTGGGTTCGGAGTCCTGCTCACACGTGCTTGCCCACGCACCTGATCTAGAGGGCATGCTTTTCTCCTCCGCACACCCAGTCGATGATGAGGGGCTGCCCTGCACAACTGATGGTGCTCCATTGTCTAGTGCCCCCATCTCCGCCCCTCCAGGACCGACAGGCACAGTGCTAAGCCTGACGATTCCACGAGCAGGAACCCACATGGGCGAGACACTAATGCAGTCTGGTGCAAATACGTTTCTAGGGAACGCCTTTCCAGTGGCACCTGGAGCGGATTCAGGCACATCGCCTCCCAGTCATGCAGCAAGCTCCTTTGCTGCTGGAGTGCCATGTCTTGTAATGCCGGGAACAGAGACACAGAGATGGGAGAACCTTGTGTTGCCTGGTACACATGGAGGCACAGGGAACTCCGCTGCAGTTGGAACCAATTCTGTCCCATTGCCTCAGACTCATGCTGCCATGTCCCCTGCCTCGGGAGCACAAGCAGGCCAAGTGCCATCCCCTGCAAATCCAGGAGGAAACCCACATAGGGCGCTTGTGCTGCCTGGCACAGATGCACTCTCCGGTATTTCCGTTGCCGATGGTCCTGACATGTATACCGTTCCGTTGCCCCAGATTCATGATGCAGTATCCCCTCTTTTGGGAGCCGGAGCAGTTCAAGTGTCATCTCGTGCAATTCTACGACAGACATTTTTCACAGAATCCGATGCAGGGAATTCCCTCTCAGCTGCGCGTGGAACATACGCAGGTCCATTGCCTCAGAGTCACAGTGCAAGCTCCACTGCTTTGGGAGGAGAAGCAGGCCAACCGTCACTTCTTGGGATTCCAGGACCACATACACACACAAGGAAGACCTCTGCGCTGCCTGACACGGATGCATGCGCAGGGAACACTTTTGCATCTGCACCTGGAAAAATGGAGACAGCTCTGTCAACGCAGAGTCATGCCATGAGATCCCCTGCTCTGGGAGCAGAAAAAACAGGTCATCGGCCATCCATCGCAATTCTGGTAACAGATACAGGGAAGACCATTGTGCTGCCTGCAGTGCCTGGCACAGATGCAGGCGCAGTGCACTCCCTTCAAGTTGCAGCTGTACCAGGAACAGATGCAGGTTCATTGCCGCCTAGTCATCCCGGACATTCTCTCGCTCCTGGAGCGGAAACAGATGCAATGCGACGCCTGACGACCCCAGAGGTGTATGCACATATAGGGAAGTTCCGTGTGCTGCCTGGCGCAGATCACTGCCAAGGGAAATCCCCTCCAGCTGCACCCGGGACAGATGCAGCTCTATTTGCTCTCAGTGATGCTGAGAGGTCCCCTCCTCCAGGAACAGAAGCAGGCCCTGTGCTTTCTCTTACATTGACAGAAACGCTTGCACGTACAGAAGAGTCACTTCCACTGCCTGGCCCAGATTCAGGCCCAGGGTACTCACTGCCAGCTCCATCTACGACAGCTGCAGTCCCAGCCTGTCTCCTTGCGTCTGGAACAGACATAGTCTCAGGTCAGCCCTTTGCACCTGGAACAGACGCAGTTCCAGGACAGCGCCTTACACCTGGAACAGCTGCAGTTCCAGCCCATCCCCTTGGACGTGGAACAGGTACGGATTCAGGTCAGCCCCTTGGACCTGGAACAGACGCAGTTCCATGGCACCACCTTACACCTAGAACTGATGCAGTTCCAGACATGGTCTCAGGGCAGCCCTTTGCACCTGGAACAGACGCAGTTCCAGGGCAGCATCTTCCACCTGGAACAGATGCAGCTCCGGCCCATCCGCTTGGACCGGGAACAGACACAGTTTCAGGCCAGTCCCTTGCACCTGGAACAGATGCAGTTCCAGGGCAGCTGCTTATACGTGGAACAGATGAAGTTTCAGCCCGTCTCCTTGGACCTGGAACAGGTACGGATTCACGTCAGCCCCTTGCACCTGCACCTGGAACAGATGCAGTTCCACAGCAGCGCCTTACACCTGGAACAGATGCAGTTCCGGGCCAACCACATATACCTGGAACAGATCAATGGCAGTCCCAAGCACAATCTGGAAGAGCTACTGATGCATGTCTGCACGTTATGCGATTCCCAGAACATCCAACCAAGGAAGATGGTGGAAAGCTCCTTGCTCCAGCTGGATCAGATAGGTGGGAGTCACATGCACCACATGGCACAGCAGAGGCAAAGCAATCTGTTGCTGCAATATCAGGGACATCTGCAGACACTCGGCAGTTCCTTGCACTAGAGATACCGTATGGCAATGCAGGACAGTCAAATGAGCCCACTCCTGGAAAAGATACAGATAATCCTGGTTTGCTTTCCTCGGCACCTGGAACAGTTCTTTGTCCATGGGAGTCCTTTCCAGCAGCAACTGGCACAGATGCAGGTGCAGGCACAGGCACCTTCCTTGCACTGCCGGGAGCAGGGGCACATGCCGGGGGAGGGTCTTTTCCACCTGCAGCAGCAATCACAGCACATAAAGATACGCCACAATTGCATTTATTGCGGGAACCTACATCATTCGCAAAGACGTTTGGACTTCCTTGCACTGTGGGGTATGAAGTCGCAGATGCACGGCAGCTGCCTGCAGAAATACTTGAAGCGGACACCAATCCAGGGAAATTGCTTGCACAAGCGCTTCGAACGACATCGTATGCATGGCGACTCCACCCAGCTGCACCTGACACCATTGAAAATGCAGAAAGTCGCCCCGTTCTATCTGCAGATTCTGCACCTGGAACAAACGTGGGTGCGGGGCAGTTCCTTGCAGTAGTACCTGGAGCAGCTGCTGACCACCTGCCTTGTCCGGCAGGGACACAAAGAGACCTAGCGCAGCCATCTGATGTCAGGGATTCCCTTCACACCCAACTTCTGTCAGCCCTTTGTTCACAGAGAACCCCAGATATGGCACCTTCATCGCCACAACGACAGTCAATCGACGCATCACAACTGTTGTCATCAACATCATCTTTAGTACAGTTGTCATTACAACCTTCTGCATCATGTTCGACTCCCGCGTTTTCAGCGTCTGATCTGATGACCACCCCTGTGCCGTTCGCAGGGCAGCAATCGGAACCACGGTCCAAATCATCTGCATTACAAATGGAGAGATCAGCTAAGCAGGAGACGTCGCAGTTATCACTAATTCAGCCATCCACACACCAGCTCCTCTTCAGCGCTCTGGCGACACAACCCGTCGCATTGCCGTCGATCTCCTTGTGCACAGAAGAAGTTGCTGGGTGGGAGATGTCATTACCATCTTCAATTCAGCCATCATCGGCAAACCTCTCCTGCTCTCCGTCGACGTCAACTCTATCGGCACAGAAATGTCCTACCCAACCCTCAACGTCATCACCACTCTCATCTGTGACATATTTTTCTTGGGAGCAACTGTCCGAAGCAATAAAGGAATTGATCGCTGAACACTCAAGGCGTTCATTGTCGTTGCACCTGTCATCTTCCTCCTCCTCGGAAGGCTTCTTCTCATGCACAAACCTATCCAGTCCCGCCTTGCGTGCACCATCGGCAGCCTTACAGCCCTTGGCTCGAAACGTGAACCCGTGTTTGACCACTCACTCAATCGAACGACAGTTAGCTCCACCATTCACACCAACAGAACAGTCAGCTTTCCCTTCCTCCTCCTCCTCCTCATCCTCCTCTTCCTCTTTATCCATTGCCGATGTGGCTGTTTGCCTGTCCATGTCCTCCTCAGGCACTTCGTCAATGTGTATGATGACATCACAGTTGGACACCTCCTTGCTGTCACAATGCCTCTGTTCACCGTTATCTCTTCAAGAGCTTCAGCCACAGCAACTATGGCAATCAATGTCTTCGCTGTCAGCTCCGTCAACAACTCACAGCACTCTGCCTTCACATCCCTCGTCTCTTACGTCTCCTCCTCTATCCTCTTCGGGAGGTATCCTACATACTCTCGGGCTGAGTTCGTGTACCGTGGCAGCGGCATCGCAACTCGAAATGCAACCTGTACCTCCCAAAACGGTCATGGTGATAGATGCACAACCATCACTGCAGCCATCATCGTATTCCCACCATTCATCGGGAACCACGTCTCACTCTGCGATCCAATCCATTCAAACTGAAGCTGGAGTCGATCTCCCTGCCTCTGGCAACGGGAACCCGTCGATTTCATCTCTGACTGAAGTGGATGTCAGTGCAGGCGACCAGTGTGCTCATGCCCAGACTCTGTCAGAGACGTCTGTTACGCTTCTAAGTCTTCTTCATATTCCTTCTCCTGCGGTTCGAACCACACCTCACATCGAAATCCATTCAATTCAATCTGCACCTGGAGTCGATGTGACGACCACCTCTCAGCGCTCTCACATTCGGATCCCATCAAGTCATTCTGCAGCTGAGATAAACACCGATTCGATCAACCAGTTTGTTCAAGTACGGAGTCTGTTGGAGACCTCGGACCCTCTTCCTCATCTTCCTTATTCTGCCGCGAGAACCACCTCTTACGCTGGGAGTTTATCGATTCAATATGCACCTGGAGTTGTTGTCAAGACCCCCTCTCATATTGAGATCCCATCAACTAAATCTGTGGCCGAAGAGGGTGCCAATTCAATCAACCAGTGGGATCACTCCCCGAGTCGGACGGGGAAGACGTCTGTCACGCTTCTTGATCTTTCTTCTCCTGTAGTAGGCGAGGTATTGCAGCTGTCGCACTCTGACGTTCAATATCCTCCTTGTAGCTCCCCGAGTCTGCCGGAAATGTCTGTCATGCTGCTTGATCTTTCTTCTCCTGTAGTAAGCCAGGTTTTGCAGCTGTCGCACTCCGACGATCGATGTCCTCCTTGTGCTAACCCTCGAGAAGCAACTGACAGCGCTCGGGACAAGTTCACAGGCCAGACATTCGAGAACCTAGTCGATGAAGCTGCATGTGGCCTTCTCTCCAACCCAGCGGAGACAGTGCAAGGATTGCTCCAACCTGCCACCAATCACTGCCTTTCGCTGTCACCAGGGCAAGCTTTTCAGTCGGCGGATTCTGTGATAACCTCTCTGACACAAGGGCAAGCTTTCGGGTTGCCAGTTACCGCAGTAACAACTCATAGGAAGTGCCTACCTCCCACGTTGGGAGAAAGTAACAATCCCCTGGTGTTCTATGATCTAGCAGCGCAGATGATCTTTCCCGGCGATGAAGTTGCTTGTATTTCCGAGGTCTCGACTGCATCACTGACGACTGCCTTGGGTGAACTCCCATCGGCAGGACATGAAGATCCATGCGCTGGAAAATTACCACCACCCCAACCCCAGTTCTCCCTCATGGAAACTGTTCTACCATTGATATCCCCTCCTTTTCCACAACTCCCACCTAACACCGAATCACGTCTCTCAAGTTCCAATTATGGACTTGAACACATCTCTTTCATGTCTGAACTGCATGAAGCTGTGAGTCCTCTTCAATGTCTTCATCAATCCGTAGACCTTGGTCTTAACACGTCATCATTGACAGCATCATCGCCAATCACAGCTTCAGGATCATGTGCTTCAGAGAATGACCAAGGCAAAGAAATTATGCCAGGCCATTTTACTCAGAATGGTGTGGACCACGGCATACCCAGAAGAGAAGTTCCTCCTCCTGTTCCTGCTTCTCCTCTTGTGCCTCCTCATCCCTCTCCTTCTCCTTTTCGTGCTTCTTCTCCTCGTCCTCCCCCTCTTCCCCCTCCTCCTCCTCTTGCTTCGTCTTCAGCTTCTCTTCCTTTTACTACTCTTTCTCCTCCTTCTCCGCCTCCTCTTCCTGCTTCTCCTCCTCCTCTTCCTGCTTCTCCCCTTCTTACTGCTTCTCCTCCTCCTCTTCCTGCCTCTCCTCCTCTCGCGCCTCCGCATCCTTCTCCTTCTCCTCGTTCTCCCCCTCTTCCCCCTCCTCCTCTTGCTTCTTCTTCAGCTGCTCTTCATTTTACTACTCCTCGTTCTGCTCCTCCCCCTCGTCCTCCTTTTCCTCCTCTTTCTCTTCCCCCTACTCCGCTATCTCTTTGTTTCCCTTCTCCTCCTGCATGTTCATCCTCTGATTCCTCTATGTCAACTTGCTTGTTCCCACCTATGCCATCAACTCAGACTGGATGGGAGTCCCCCTCCCATTCGCCTTCACCAGATTCTTCCTCCCTTGTCGAGAATTGTGGGGTCTCTGCCTCTGGTATGTCACAACCACCCGGATCCAGACTGCCAGCACATGACTTATCTCTCTCGACAACAATGGCCTTCGACAGTTGCTCCCCATCGTTGTCCCGGGCATGTGCGCCATTTGGCTTGTCTTCTTCCCAATCACCACCACCATGTCCTTCTGCTGCTGCACTCAATTGTGAGGTCTCAACCTCTGATATGCCACAACCACCTGGGTCCCAACTGCCAGGACATGAAGAATCATTCTCGACCAAGCCAATGTTCGCCAGCTTCCTCCCGTCGTTATCCCCGGGAAGTATGGTGTTTGCTGGTCCTTCAACCCTGTCAGCTCATCCATATCCTTCTTCTGTTGCATCTTCCCGTCCTTCAACAGATGGCTTCTCCTCCATGTCCAATCTATGTCCTGTTCGTCCTGTATCATCTTCCGAGCAGCAGCTGGTTTCACATCAAACCCTACCTTGTCTTACATTGCCGTATTCTGCACCATCTCTTCCGGTCTACCACCTGCAGCCACTTGCCGGGTCTCCATCTTCAGAAACGGCTTCCTTGTGTCCTTCGTCGTCTAACGGTTTCGTTCTCCGATCAGAGAATCGCCCACTGCTTCCTGCCGTTAAAGTATCACCCTCACCCTCATCACCTCCAGCCCTTTCATCACTCTCTCCACCTCCTTCCCCTTCATGGCTCCCACAACCAAATGCAGTACAGCCGAGTTTCGTACTTACAGCAGAGAAAGGGAATCGGCCACTGCTTCCTGCAGTTAGTGTATCAACCTCATCACTCTCATCACACTCTCCACCTCCTTCCCCCTCATCGCTCCCACAACCAAATGCAGTAGAGCCGAGTCTCGTACTTAGATCAGAGAAGGAGAAAGAGAATCACCAACCACTTCCTACGGTTATCATGTCGACTTCACTCTCATCACCTCCTTCCTTTCAATCACTCTGTCCACCTCCTTCCCCTTCATGGCTCCCAGATCAAGCAAATGTAGCAGATTCGGGGGGGGTACAAAGGGGATACCTCCTGCTGCCTTACAACTTAACCAACCTTCCCTTCTTACCTGTGCTTTGGACCAGGTCCGTGGAAAATGGACCATATGGACCCCAACGTGATCCTGAAAGCGCTTCTCCTCTCCTTGGCTTCATCGTTCCCCCCCAACCCTCCTCAGCTGGCTATCTTACGGCAATGTCCGGATGGACTTTGCCAGCTGAAACTCTAAGTCATCTCCGTAGTGATCCCATACATGCTTCACAGCCTTATACAAGAGCAATCACGCCAGACTACCAGCACAAGACTGAGTCAAAGGAGGAGGGTCCAACAACTTCCTCGCCATTGCCTACCTCCCAATCCCATCAAGAAGGAGGATGTGGAGGAGGAGGAGGAGGGGGAGGGGGAGGGGGAGGGGGAGGGGTCCCCCGAGACCGGCGTTCACAGGACTCCTTCACTGTGGCTTCTGAGTGTGCTCGGTTACCTCGGAGTACCTGCACTCCCACTCAGCCGATCGAGGCTTATGACAGTCTGAATCTGTCTGACAGTCACCAGTTAAGTTCTCAGTGCATGGAGGGTGGTGCCTATGAATTGCCATATCTGCCTTCTTGGCAACAGAATTTCACAGAAAGGATAGCATGGCCTGTTCCCACACCATCTTCTTTGTCCTCACCTGCTCCACTGTTCTCTCTCTCTTCGCCGCTTTGTCAAGACGACTTGTTTGTGAAGTCCCCTCCTCCTACGACTACTACATCTTCTCCGATTCTGTCTCTGCACCTCTGCTCTCCCTCGGGTACGCCCTATGGCGAGCTGGAGTCACCATTCTCCCTCTCAAATGTGACGAGGAGTGTCACACAGAGTGTCACACATCTGACCTCTTCCGCCCCGACAACTCCATCGACAGAAGGATGCTTCTTTGATACCTGGGACTCGCTGCACGTCAGCGAAAGAACAGCCTTTTCCCCTCTTCAGCGACCTGACTCCCAGTTGATATGTCAACGCTGTGCTGCTGTCCTTGTCTCTAGAGCTTCCCAGACAGTCAGCCGGTTCTCTGACTTGCAGCGATCTGCTCAACAGGGACTGACACTTTGCAGCACAGTGACTGTCCTTAACTCCACCGACCCGAACACAGTCAGCAGCTCTGTCGGGATCAGGTTGCCATCATACCAGGCTCATCCCGGAGGGCAAGAACTCAGTCTCGCAAATCACGATCTCCCTGGTTCGTATGGGGAGCGAATCCGCGCCAGTGCTCCATGGAACCACTCCTCGCAGGAGGAGGAGAATCACCAGTTGTTTACCCAGTTTGCATCAGCCGTTAGGAAAGAGGACGTCAGCTGTTCGACCCCCGGGAAGATCGTGTCTGTCGGGGCTAAGGTGGAGTCAGGGAACCCTGTGTCTTCTCCGGGCTTCGTCAAGGAATCAGAATCTCTTCCACTTCCACAGAGTGGACCAGCAATTGCACCTCTATTGCCACCACCGCCATCTACGTTGGCGACACGTCATCCGCAGGATGCTGCACCATGTTCATTGTCCTCATGGAGTTGTCTGCACGTGTCAGTATCACCGCCCTGCCCGGATCAAACGGCCCTCGCTCACACATACCCATGTGTTGCAGGGCTTCCTCCTCCTCTGCCTCCTGCTGCTCCTCACTCAGCTCCTTCTTCTCCTGCTCCTCCTTTGCCTCCTTCCCCTTCTTCTTCCCCCCTCCTTCCTGTTTCCACTTCCCACCCTTCCTGTTTGTCAAATGCCCAGCAACTGCCTCCGACCGCTGCCCTTCCGCAATTTCCTGCAGTCCTACACAATCGCTTAACGGCCACCACCATCGACTCTTCAGAAGTTAAGGTAGAAATTGCCACGATCTCTCCTCCTCCTCCTCTGCCTCCTCCTCTTTTTGACCCAGTCTCTCCCAGACTCCCATCAGTTGCCCAAGGGGGGCGAACTGTCGATGAGTTCGGGATACCATCTACTCTTATGTCATCTACATGCGCTTGGATAGAGGATCACTCTGCTGCAGCTGATGTACGAGGAGGAGAAGGAGAAGGAGAAGGAGAAGGAGAAGGAGAAGGAGAAGGAATGCAGGAGCTTTCACTGACCCTTCATGGGTGCGCCGAGCACCATACCGCCACCACTTCCTCCTCTAGATCGCTCTTTTCATCGTCATCGACCTCATCTTTGCTAGGACTGCAAAGCCGCTCAGCACTCCCGCCCTCATGCTCTGTAATCCCTATCATATCGAAAACAGCAATGCAGGTATATAATCACTACAGCGAAGAAGAAGATCAAGAGCAAGAGGAGAAGAGAGAATATATCGACAAGGGAGGTGGTCATATTACCGTTAAAGATGAAGGGCAATTATGTCTCAGTGGAAAGGAGAAACTTCCCAATAGCATTCGAGGGAGGGCCTGGACTTTGGCAGCTTGGCCTCCAACGACTGTCGTGACTCATCTCCGTTCCTGTAGGAAATTCCATTCCACGTATGAAGAGAAGGACGCCAGGATCAAATCCTGTACCAGGATAGATGAGGACCAAAAATCCAGGAACAGATCCAAGATGTCGCTAGAAGAAGAGCAGAGGCAAGGCTGGAGACTCTGCACTTCCAGCACCAGGTTCAAAGAACAACAGCAGGCGAACGAATCGCCGCCGACCAGATCTGAAGAGGATGAGCAATCAAGGAACCAAACTTGGACCAGGTTCAAAGAATGCCGGACCAGGACCAGGTTCAAAGAACAACGGCGGGCAAACGAATTGCCCCCGATCAGATCTGAAGAGAAGGAGCAAGCAAGGAACCAAACTCTCACCAGGTTCAAGGAATCACCAGTCAGGAAGAGTGAAGACGAATATGGAAGCAACCAAATTTGGACCAGGTTCGAAGAATGCCAGACCAAAACTCGGACCAGGTTCAAAGAACAACAGAGGGAAAACGAATCACTGCCGACCAGATCTGAAGAGGAGGAGGAGCAAGCAAGGAACCAAACTCTCACCAGGTTCGAGGAATCACCAGTCAGGAGGAGTGCCGACGAACAAAGAAGGAACCAAACTTGGACCAGGTTCGAGGAATCCTCAGCTAGGAACATATCCAGGACCAGGTTTGAAGACCGAGGTGGAGGAGGAAGAAAAAAGCAATCATTGGCGAGGCTCGAACTCCGACAGCAACAGACAAGTAAGAAGCAGAACAGCGAGCTTGCGTGGCAGTCTCCCATTTCACCCTCTCCCATTTCTCCCATGCTACCAAGCGTTGAGCAGACGGAGCGCATTGAGTTTGAGCTGGAGGTTGTCACCCAACAACTGATTCAACGAGTAAGCAACGGAGTGGGCGACATGATCGAGTGCGAGGGGACATCGCCTGCAAATCTTGCTTCGCACATATTGCCGTGGTCATGTGCTTTTGGCCAGGATCTCATCGCCGCTGCTGCTGCCGAGCAAGAGCTGCAAGCTGCAAAGCTGCAGGTAACTGCAGTCGCCTCACCAGCAGTCGACCCTGTGCCTCGACGAGTAGAAAACGGTGGAACTCTTACTAGGCAGGAAGGAGCGAGCAACCAGCATCAAGATAAACCTCGAAAGGGTGGCCAGTCTATCTTCCGTGCTTACAATTCTCACAATAATCAGTGCGAAGATAAACCTCGAAAGGGTGGTCGGTCTGTCTCCCTCGCTCCTAATTTTCATGATCATCGTGACGATGGAGTTTTCAATGAGGTTGAGGTTAACTCATCTCGGGAAAGTTGTAGTGTCCGACCTCCAGGGCAGATCTATCAGAAAGACGACGTCTTTGGAAGTCTTCTCTCAGAACCTTCTGCCACTGTAACCCACACTTCTGCTGCAGCAGCTGCTGCTCAGCTCCCACGAGCCTGGCCATCCCATCAACATGGACAAGGCCATGGCAATGGCGATGGCGATGGCCATGGAACTGGAACCAGAACTGGAACTGGAAATGGAACTGACAGTGGAACTGGAACTTGGGATGGAACTGGGACTGGTGATGCAACTGGCTATGGCTATGGAACTAAGGATGGGACTGGAATTGGAACTGGAACTGACTATGGAACTGGAACTTGCTATGAAACTGGGACTAATGATGGAACTGGCAATGGCTATGGAACTAAGGATGGAACTGGAACTAGAACTGGGACTGGAACTGCAACTGGAACTGGAACTGGAACTGGGACTGCAGCCGGTGATGAAGATGGAACTGAAACTGAAGATGGAACTGGAACTGGCAAAGGAGAGGGAGCTGACGATGGCAGGCGGAAGAACCATGGCATCCGTGACCTTCAGCAGTTGCGAGGGCGGCCAAACCCATCTTCGTCGCATTCGGTGATCACCGTGTTGTTTCCCTTTCGTGCAGACGAAGCTGGTGCTTACACTGCTCCTCCTCCTGTGTCACCGTCGTCCCCCTCGCAAGCTCGAGACAGCCGCTACCACATGCCACGAGCTTGGCACAGCCGTCCGATGACACAAAGTCCTGATCGGGATCGGGATGTCCGCCCCACGACATCTCCCTCGCGGTCCGCTTCGTGGTCATCGGCCGTTCTGTCGTCTTCTGCGTCATTGCCGTTGCCATCTTCACGTGATACCGAAATCTCCGACGAATGTTCAACTGCAAGTCATCACGAACAAGGAGAGAGGTTTTCCAAAAAAGGAAACTTTGTCTCCCGATTGTTCAGGTCGTTATGGAAGAAGAAAGCCCACAAGAAGGATCATGATGGTCAACATGGCCATGGCCATGGCCAGGCTCAGTCGGCCATCGTCGGTCTGAGAGAGATCGTGACGGAGATGAACGATCCTGACCCGAGGGGCCAGGTCGATCAGAGAGGAAGCGACATAATGATTTCTCCTCACACAACGACATCACCTCCTCATCTGCGTAAGGGAGCTCTGCCTGGCGATGGATATGGCGGAAAGCAAGGACGACACTCGACGACTTTGTCGTCTTCGTCTGTCATCAGAGGTACAAGGCGACGGCAACTGAAGGGTAACGGCATCCATAGCCAAGAAAAATGCAGCTCCAGACACTATCAAGGGGAGAAGAAAGTAGATTATGATGTTGATGACGAAGACGGGTTCGGGATCAGGAGCGGGAGCGGGATCGGGATCGGGATCGGGATCGAGACGAATGATAAGCCTGTCTCGCGCAGCAAGGCGAGCAGAGGAGCAGCGGTTGTGACCATTCATGAGCGGTCGAGACAGAGCGCCGTTGACCGCCATATCCAAGCAGAAGTGGAAGAAGCAGAGTACGAAGGAGAAATTCTAGAAGAAGAAGAAGAAGAAGAAGAAGAAGAAGAAGAAGAAGAAGAAGAAGAAGAAGAAGAAGAAGAAGAGGAGGAGGAGGAGGAGGAGGAGATCTCGCAGTCACCACAGCTACCACATCACTCTCCTCGGCGGTGGCCTCCAGGATTCGGGAGTTTTCGACAGGGTTTCGTGTCCAGCTGGTCGAGAAAAGAGAAGAGAGAGGAAGCCCGGAAGGGTAAGCCTGTACAGCGTTTATGAACAGGAAACTGAGGAAAGCGATGGCTGTTCTTTTCCAGAAATTTGAGTTGAGTAACTTGAGTTCTCATTCTTTTTCAAAGTATGGTGTGCCCGCAGCAGGGAAGGTTAAGCCTGTGTAGCGTGCGATTCTTTCCGACTCAAGCTTTGACCTTGAACCAAGATCAGAGAGAGAGAGAGAGAGAGAGAGAGAGAGAGAGAGAGAGAGAGAGAGAGAGAGAGAGAGAGAGAGAGAGAGAGAGAGAGAATGTTTCGAAAGCCAGGGCGTTAAGGAGCTTGAAAGTCATGATGGTTGGTTCTTTTCTGGAAAACTGAGTTGAGTTTTTCAATTTTTCAAATTATGGTGCACCCAGCGTGAGTGCTCTTGTCTCCTTCGGACTTATCTCTTTCGGATTAATTTTGTTCATTTCAGATGTGAAGGGATTTTTTAACTGTTTTGGACGTGATTGTGTCGAAGGTAAGTGCTTCTCAGGGCCTAGTTGCCATACTCGCCATCCACCAACATTCTGAATGAATCTGGACAAATTTGAATCCAGATGCCTTCAAAATGTTGGTGGATGGCGAGTAGTGCAACTAGGCCCTCAAAGAACTGGCTATGGCGACCAGAGCCAGGCGAGGCGAAGCTGCGTCCCCACCACACACCCGTCTGGAATGCACTAGTTATTTTTTCCCTCCTCCTTTTTTCCCTTTTCCTTTTTTTTTTCACTTTCTGAATCATGATGATGACTACGGCCTTGTTACTTCCATAGGTAAAAACAGGGGGTGCGCCAAAAGACATATCGAGCTTAGAGAGATTAGAGAGGGATGAGGGGCTCCATGAAACACAGGACATCACAAAAAACAAAGGAAAAAAAAAAAATAGGGACTTTGAAAAAAAAGAGAAAATGACACCCTTGACAATGAAGACGACTACGACGCTGTGCAGGGTTTTACATTTTAAAATTTAAAATTTAAATCATAATAAGTTGACACCCCCCCCACACACACACACACAAGAAAAAAAAACGGTTTTACAGGGGTCCTTTGTATGAGCCTTAGGAGTAGTGGTAGGCAGGTAGTGAAGGTGGATTGAAAGAAATTGAAAGATGGTGAAAGATATCAAAGAAGAATGTAGCGTAGTTAAAAAAAAAAAGGGGGGGGGGGGGTTGTCAAATTATTCTTTGATATCTTCTTGTGATTAGTGGCCTGCTATGGCCGCCTGCGCTGCGGGCTGCGCTGCGGCCTTAGGAGTAGTGGCCTGCTATGGCCGCCTGCGCCCCGCTGCCCTGCAGCGCCCCACCTCACCTCTATGCGCCCCGTCAGCGCCCTTGGCCGCAGCGCAGCATCAAGCAGTAGCGCAGCAGCACTTCCGCATTGCCTAGCAGGCCTGAATGCCTGGCCTGAGCTGCCTCACTTCTTTTATGGAAGTGGCAGCCTCCTGGATGCTGTGTGTGGCCTGGCTGGAAGCGTCCAGTAGCTTCTGGTTGGGCCTCAGTCCCTGCGCCCAGGCCTGAGCCTACAGTTGAGGGCCTGGGCCCCTTTTACAGTTGGGCACGGCCTGAGTCTCTGGACTTGGGCTGTTTGCTGCATCTGTGCAGGGCTCCCAGGCAGGTGCGTCGACAGTACTGCTTTTGCATAGGCCGATGGCCTGCTTCTCAATGTATCGGCCCTGCTTTGTGTGCATGTGCCGAGGCGCAACTGTCAAGGCCTGGGCCAACTGTACAATGCAGCTTCGTGAGGCTCGCACGTCCATTCAACCAACTGGTGTGCTGCAAGAGCCTGAATACCCACATACGAAAGTGTCGAATTTTGGCCTTTGACGAATATTCAGGCCCGCCTTCACTTAGGGCGGGCACTTGGCTTGCTGGGGGCCTTTGCCCAGAACATGTGATGTCTGATAGGGCCCCGTGAGGGCTTGTTCCTCGCACTATCACATTTGTGGACTTATTTCTTCTGTCTTTTTTTTTGTAGATCGTTCAGATTGGAAATGAAGTTTGGTGTAATGACCCACCATAACACAGACTGAGAGCACTGCTGATTTCTGAAGTTCTGCCGATGGAATGGATGCCTTGCTGAGATTCCCGCATTCTGCTGTGTTTTCTAAGTGTGTATGTGTGCGTGCCTGTCTGAGTGCTTGTTGGGATGAGTGTGTGTGTGACCTGCAAGGGTACTTGCTTGTTTGGTAGGCCCGTAGGGCGGGTACTTACCTGTGGCCGTGGCATTGAGGGTTGCAGCAGGGAAAACACTCAAGTAACGGAGCCAGGGGCCCGCGGTGCTTAGAGCAGCGGAAAAACACTCAAGTAGCAGGTAGGCCGGTACCGCACCCAGTAGCAGTAGATGTGCGGTACTCGAGGCCGAGCAGAAGAAGACAAAGTTGGCATTTTTAGAGGCCCAGTAGCGGTAGGCTAGGTCTAGGCCGGTACCAGTCCATCCAGTCGGAGTCTAGAGCCTGTACGGGCAATATCAGAGTCTGCAATGATGTTTCCCTCCGAAAGGGGGGAGGTACCGGTTGCTTGGGAGGCCGAGCGGCCTGGAAGTCACCGCCCAGGAGGCAAGCAGGCCGCTATATCAAGAGGCCGAGGCAAGAGCTTGGCCTCATTCTTCAGTGTGCGAGTTGGGCGTCACGCTGTTGGAGCGCTGGTTGGAAGAGCGCTGGCTGCTACAKCGCTGCTGGGAGGAAGAAGCCGGGAGCTTCCACCTTGGCTATGGTGGAGCTCTACCGGTAGGAGGAGGAGGAAGAAGGGGACCAAGGGGGAGAGTGGCGAGGTACCTACCTGGCTATGGTGGACAACATCTTCATCACCTTGTTAGGCGCTGCATCTGGAAGGCCCCGTTGGGGTAGTGCCGCACCAAGGAAGCTCGGGGTAGAGTCAGGCATGGCGGTTCAGTGAGCAGCGGCATAGCTTCTTGAAATGGGGCAGCGACATAGCTGATTTGGGTTGTCCTTTGAACAGGAGGCTGAAGCCTCAGTAGTCCGCCATAGCCTCGGCCTGTGCAATAACGAGGAAGGAGAATGGTGGCCATGGCTATGGTGGACCTCATGTTATGCCTGCAGTAGAAGTGGGATTCGGACATTGATTTTGGTTCAGCCATTCAACATTATTATTGTTATTTGAACTTATTTCTTGTTTGAATAAGAGGGGAGGAGAGAAGGAGGCGGAGATTGGTTGGTGGAGAAGAAGAGCTTTGTCATTGGTCTATGCTGGAGTACATCATCTTCTTCTTCTTTCTGACTTCTTCTTCTTCTCCTTTCCCTCTCTCTCCTCTCAAGTTCTTTCATTTCTTTTTGCAATTGGACGGCATTGTACTTTCTGATGTTTTTATATTTCGGAATTGGCCAGGATCGTAACATTGGCAAAAAAAAAAAAAAAAAAAAAATCATGTTTGGCCGGCCCCTTTTTTTTTTTTAATTTGGACCATTTCTCGATTTATGCGTGTCATCCTTGCGCAGGCGCCATGCTAATCTTCTCTGTATCGTTCCAATTTTAATGGATGTCCCGAAGAACCCGGCCCCTTTTTTCAATTGACATTACAAGGCTTGTTTTTAACCGGAAAAAAAAAAAAAAAAAAACAAGTTTGGAAAAGAAAAAGAAAAAGAAAAAAACAAGTTTGGCCGGCTCCCTTTTTCAATTGAAATTCGACTACTGGCAATGCAAGGTTCGTTTTTTAACCCAAAAAAAAAAATCAAAGGTTTCCAACTTTCCACCCAGAGCTGATACGCCTGTATGTCTATGTATGGACCTCGCCGCAGCACTCACCAAATGTGAAAAGGCCAAAAACTATGGCGGGTGTATGTGGCCACATTCTGCCGGAAGATACATGCACACTGATTTCGCACATTCTGTAAGTGGTGCAGCGAACGCCCTAATTCTTGATATGAAAGATCATGATCACATCAATCAAAAAGAAAACAGATCATCACATAATCATATTTGCCTCGTCTTTCGAAAAAAAAAAAAAAAAGAAGTGGCGTTCTTTGTATTTTAAAACTGGGAAACGGGCCCAGTGTCCCGCACAAGAATGTCGTAGCCAAAGCGGGCTGGGAGAGGCACTCCTGGCCAGTCCCATCCCCAACCACAGACCTCCCACAATGAAGACACCTGTCTTCAGCCCGTCCCTAGTTGCAAAAAATCAAAAACTTATGAAATTACCCTGACCCACCGTAACGTGGAATTTAATCCTATTCTGAAGTGGAATTTTATATCGATTAACTCTATATTGTCTACACACAGAAACAGCCACACAAATTCTTCACCCTCACCCATCCCAATTATCGTAATCGTCCGTAACACTAATGATGAATTAACCCCACAATAGTATCAAGTTTCATTAACTTTCATATCAATCAACCCTAATTTACCTACGGAGCAAAAACTGTAACCATCCCTAATATCAATAAGGGAATAACCCTAATATAGTGTCGAGTTTTATATCTGCTAACCGCAAGTTATCTACAGAGCAAAAACAGCCACACTAAGTCGAACCCCATGCTGTGATTTTAGCAGAGTTGAGCAGCAGGCTTCACACAACCAGGCAGAGACCATTCCAAAACGACAGACCTGACGAGGGGGCAGCATCAGGCCCATCATTCCAGGTGATCCCCGCCACATCCTCTAATGGTCTACAGGCAGTGCCAAATTTTATGTCTGTTAACCGCAAATTATCTACAGAGCAAAATGCAGCCACACTATGTCAAACCCCATGCCCTAATTTAGCAGAACTGAGCAGCACACTTCACAGAACCAGCATCAGGCCCATCATTCCAGGTGATCCCCACCACGTCCTCTATTGTCCTACAGGCAGAAAGCCCCATCCAGTAAAAAAAGGGGCGAAAGAAAAGCAACACCAACAACCTCACTGATTAACCATGATAATCGGTCCGAATTTTGAAAAAAGCACGTGCAAAACTATCCAATCGATAATCCAACCCCAGGATCATCTGTCTCGTCAGCACCAAAGAGCACAAGGCCAACCTCTGTGGCGAACCCTACTAGTATCCATTTGCGCCCAGATGACACGTGTCTTCTTCTTATTCGATGATGTTGTTGATAATGACACACGTCTTCCTTTTCTTCTTCGATGATGATGATGACAATGATAATGACGATGATGATGACACGCGTCTTCGTCTTCTTTCTTTGAAAATGATGGTAATGATGTTAACACGCGTCTTCCTCTTCTTCTTCAATGATAATGATGATGGTCGAGACACGCGTCTTCTTCCATAGCAAGATGTATGCGCTGAACAATACTGCAAAGAACAACACGGAAGCTCTCCCCATAGACGAGTCGGCGTTGCCGTGGATAGAAGGCAGAAGGCAAAAGGTTCCCGCCACGCAGCAGATCGCTCCCAGTGCACTATTATTCCACTCCGTCAGCAGTGTTCATACGAGCTATGGAGAAACATCCAGGTCACGTTCAGCAGACAGAGGGCCGAAAAAGTGGTAACTCATCTACTGAACGCGAGGGGCTCTCCTCACCGAGGGATCCATATCTGAGACCAGGGAGCAAGCCCTGACCAGTTCATAATACGGATATGAGGGGCGTCGTCCAAGATCTACCCTCACCTGCAAGGATTCCTATCAAGGTGTCGGAGTGTAACCCTCCGCACAATGCTCTCAGCGCCCGTGTCTGTTAAAAATTCAAGCAGGCATGTCCCCAACACAGCGCTGCGCTAATGCAGCGCTGCGTTAGCGGCCTTTTGCAACGAGTCACAACGCGTACATCATCTTTGGCGTAACTCCTGTTTTCTTTTTTCTTTTTTCCTCATTCTCCACTGCCATCGTTCACATACTCTCTTCACCCTTTCAGCCCCTCCTGAAAATCTCCACAGCACACCCTTACCTTCTGGCCCAGTTACCTTCCCCACCGCCACCCCCACCCCCCCGGTCCCAAATCAAGCCCTTCCTACCCGGACTCCCCCCAAATCAAGCCCCCCGGGCCGCCGCAATCAAGCCCCTTCCGCCGCCCCCCCTCCTCCCTGAAACCCTCCTCGCCCTTTTCCGGAGTCCAAAGGAGATGCAGTGCAGCGACATGGTGTTGCAGCGGCCATACCACTCCACCTCAGCGCAGCCGCTGGACAGCCGCTCCGCCATTCTAAACTGAGCCCCCATGGGCCCTCGCTCCACCACTCACCAAATGTACAAATGGCGAATGCATCTTACCGTAGAAAGTGGGTATATGCGGCCGATGTATTAATCTTTTTTCACTTATGGTGAGCAGTGGAGCAAGGCCCGTGGAGGAAGGGAGAGAGAAAAAGGTACCTTTCACGTGACCTCTCCCACTTCCCCCGTCCCGCTCCGCCTTCCACTCCATGACCGGCTGGTCGCCAAAGTGCATCACCGCACTCATCGCACTCATCACGCTGTGGGCCTACCGTCTTCCCCAGAGCACTACGCACCCTCATGTACTGTACAGTCGTTATCAGCGTGCATTGTGTCCAAGGGAAGATGGTAGTTGCACTCACCAGCCTTCAACATTTCCAATGCATCTGGACGTAGTGGTTGTCCATATGCATTCATATGTTGGTGAATGGTGCAGCTACGGGTAGCCCGTGTTTCTGTCGGTGCGAAAGTGCAGCGTGTCTGGGCCATTTGGTGTGCGCATAGGGTAAATCGGAGTCTGGGCCAGAACCCTGAACACAGTGTCTTTTTTTCCCCAGAAGCAGCCGCCCACATTTACCACCACGCCCTTCAAGCGGTCCTCCTCCCTGCAATCCCTTCCAACCCCCCTCCTAAAACCCCTCCCGCACCGGCCCCTCACATATGACCGACGAACCACATTGCTTAGCATAGATGAATCCCTGAAGCTTGGCGCCGCAGCTGCACCCCTTACGGGCCCCGCCGTTGAGGGCCCAAACAAACTACCGGTAGGCCCAAACCTGACAACAACTAGATTGAGTGGAATAGAAAATATGCACCCCCCAAAAAGGGAAAAAAGAAAAAACTAGGTCCATGAAGCGTATTAGGGCACTTGAGGAACTTGAGGAAATAGAAATCCAGAAGCAGGCAGACAGATCTTAATGGTTGAAGGTTTGAGGGATCCTGGGTTATGACCGCATGACCAGAGAGACTTTTAAGTCCCTCATCTTAAGTAAAGCTAAGCCTGTAATGAGGGAACTGTCACATCCATTTGCCTTAGATGCCCCACTAGCAGTAGAGACCGAAGATCTCTGGAAATATGCTATGGATTATTTTAAGGATATGGTGTAACTACCAGGAGACCCTTTCATAATTTTAGCACAAATCTCACAGAATACCACAACTTTTGGCACCTCTCCGCCAACCGGCTCCCACCCCAAACACAAGGCATGACCTGGGCAAGCCCATAATGGTGGAAGAGGTAACAACTGCAGCAACGAAAATGGCACGGGGTAAGTGCCCCGGGCCAGATGACCTCCACATTGAATTCTTCCTGTCGGCATGGGATGCTTGTGGTCAGTTTTTTTGCGATATCTTCAATAATACACTGACATCGGACACTCTACCAGAATAAGTGGTTCACGGAATGATCTCACTATTGTATAAAAAGGGGGATAAAAGGGAATATTAATACGTAATTGGTGCCCCATCTCTCTCTGTCTTGAGTGTTTCATACAAGTTGTTGGCCAAAGTGCTCGCCCTAAGACTCACCCCTGTCCTTCCAAAGTTAGTGGGAAGGGAACAAGGTGTCTTTGTCAAAGGGAGATTTATTTTTGACAACATTTTGACGACAGTGCAGGCATTAGAGATAATTGGACAAGAGAAAAGGGAGGTGGGCTTACTTATGCTCCACATGGAAAAGGCATATGACAAAGTTGGGTGGGCTTTTGTCAACACCTCTCTCCTAAATATGGGGTTTGGGTCCCAATTTAGAATTTGGGTTCAAGCGATGTATGCCAGAGCCACCGCAACGGTCCTAGTTAATGGGAAACAGTCGGAGGCTTTCCCTCTTACTCGCTCCCTCCGACAAGGGTGCCCACTGGCCCCGGTAATATTTGTCCTTCAATTGGAAACTCTACTGGACAATATTCGGAACAACCAAGAAATAGTGGGTCTTCGCCTCTCCCCTACCTTCCAGTGGAAAGGGGGGGCGATAGCCGACGACCTTACGGTGGCCTGCGAGAACTCTAGAACTAGTATCCACAAACTACGTAATGATCTAAATAAATATTGTGTCTTATCGGAAACCTCTATAAATTGGGATAAGTTTATCTACTTCTTACCCCCCACTAAGGAGCTCTGTGTTGACTGGGGTCTCCGACAGGTCCCTACTAATTCATCTGATCGCTTCTTGGGGATACAAGTTTCTCTTTCAGATTGTTCAAAGGCACAGGACAACATCCTCACAGACAAGGTGATAGCGAGAATTGCTAGTTGGGAGCGGCATAAACATCTCTCCCTGTTTGGGAGGGCGTTGGTCCTGTCATCTTCAGCCTTCTCGCTGCTGTGGTTCCTGCTGATGGTGCGCCTGCTGGGGGAGGAAGCTTATAAGAAGGTTCGCTCAGCTGCAGCGAGGTAATTGTGGAAACCGGACGCCACCGAGGACCAGTGGTTCCTTTCGAAGGTGGCATGGGACACAGTGGCGAGGGCGCGTAAGAATGGTGGTCTGGGAATCCTGGACCCTCTCCAACAAAACATGGCTCCTCTGGCCAAGTGGCCAGTCCAAGCAATGTTGGAGAAAGGTACTAAGTTATGGATGGTTATGACCCAATATATATTGGGTCAGGAATGAGAGTTGCCTGATCATTCCAAAATTTGGCTCTGCATGTTCATGCCGTCCTACAGTTGTCGGCGCCCGAAGTCCAAAATCTCGAGGAGTATTCTCAAAGCATGGAATAAAATCAAGCCAAATAGCTGGTCCCCCTCGGAGACTAAGCAAGAGGTGTTCAATCAACTGCTCTTCGATAATCCGCTGATCACACATCAAGATGGTTCCTTGTTTGATGCAGCTGATCAGGCGGGATGCTTTGGGAAAGCCTGGACCAATATTTGGGACGCATCGAAGTCCTGCTACATAGAGGTATAGACTCTGAGAGTAAAGCTCTCGAGACTTCATAATGTTGCGATCCACTTGAAACAACTTCTGAAAGTTATTCCTACAACATGGACGCAGCTGCTGCACGAGGACAAAGAAAATAAGGTGGGTACCTGGTTGAGAGACCCGGACCTGCCAAGTCAGATCTTACGTGTTATGGGGCCGACTCTACCTTCAGGGGTGATGGTACAGTCCTGGCGAATAACAGGCGGAGCAGCCCCCACAGGGCAGCTGAGGTTGAAGATTGGAGAGCGCAGGGTAGAACACACCAGAGATTTCCTGGAGGTCAGAGTCCATACCCGGCTCTCCAAACGAGGAAAACTGGAAGCCACATTGGGCAGAGATGCACACTTATAGGGTGGAGCCTCTGTTGGTGGGCTGGAAAGTGGAGGAGAAGGAAAGTGGTAGGCTTCGAGAGATTCCTTTGCTTCAGTATTGGCCAAAAGTGGGAGTGTTCCTTCAGCAGGCCAAAATGGAGAAGACCCCCGCTGCGCTGGCCATGAAGAGGGCAACTTCACATCAGCTACAAAGGGTAACAGTTCAGAATCAGCATAATCTGTAGAAGGGCCTCACTAAAATGTCGGTGCAGAAACCTGTAGGACTAATGTGGATCCAATCTTTGTTGGTCACAGCTTCGGCCATGTGGCTGGCTTCTAAGGGAATGGAAATCCTCACGACCTGCCTGCGCTGCAACTGGGGATGGGAAAACATGATCCACCTATGGCTATATTGTCTGGTTGTTAACGAACTTATGATTTAGTGGAAACTTCACTGGAGTCGTATCGCGCATGGATCGTTTAAATAGTCTGATACATGGATGCTTATGGGGATCATCCCACAAGGTTTAAACTATCACGCAGGTCTGGGCTACGTGGCATTGGTATGCCGAGGTATCCTATTGGATACTATCTGGGCTGCCAGGAATGCCAAGGTTTTTAAACCACCAGTACTTGGGCCATACATCGGCCGCGGGCCTTTCACGTTAACGTGCCGCATTCTTAGGGGCTCGGGGGAGGGTTGGAAGCACTATGGGGGAGGAAGGTGGCGGGCCCAGGGAAAACTGCCCAATGGAATGCAATATGTCCTCTTGGATTTCCGTGCATGTGGAAACATGCACGTTGTTGTGTGCAATGCCATAAAAGACAAAATAGAAAAGAAACTTGCAAGGACGTGAAACGAAAAAGGACAAAAAAAAAGAACAAAGGAAAACTCATTTTTTTAATCATTGCCTCCAAGCGCAAACTCCAATATTTGAAAATCGCAATCGCTCCCTCCAAGCATCGAACCTGCAACCTGCTGATTGAAAATCAGAATGCTTACCACAAGGCAAAGTGAGTTGGGATGAAAGTTAAGGCCCAAGATGAATGCTTACCACAAGGCAAAGTGAGTTGGGATGAAAGTTAAGGCCCAAGATGAGCACTTAAACCCATCCCAGCATGGTCAGTACATCACATACAGCCATGACCCGGTGTACCCAGTCACATCAACCAAGTAAGTACCCCTTAAGTCGTAGATCAAGGGGGTTTGCATGCCGACCAACCCGGGTATAATTTCCCCGGAGCTCAAAGCATGCTGCATTGAAGCTCATTTTTTAATCATTGCCTCCAAGCGCGAACTCCAATATCTGAAAATCGCAATCGCTTCCTCCAGGCATCGAACCTGCAACCTGATAATTGAAAATCAGAATGCTTACCACAAGGCAAAGTGAGCGTTTTCCTGATTATGTATCTGGATGCAGTTTCAGCCTTAAGCCAATGACGTTTTCATTGCTTTCCTTTTCTTTTGCCCCACGGAAGAGAGAATCCTGGCAGTTTCTACGTTGACTCCTCGTGAGAAACCGGGAGCATTCAAGTGCCTGACACAAAATGAATGGTTTAGGCACTTTCCCAAAATGAATGTATCCTTCCTCAATTGTGGGAGCATTCAAGTTCCTGTCATGAATCTGAAGGCACTCGCGTTGCACACAATCTTTTCCCGTTGTTGTTTTTTTTTTTTGTTGCAAAAGAAAGCAAAAAAAAAGAAGAATCTGGGTTGTATCTCGCGTGCCCCAAAGGGAAGCACTACACGAAGAATGTATTCTCCCTCATTTGTGGGCAGATACTCATGAACAGGAGGGAGGACGTGCAGCCACCTTTTCTGCCGTTCTTTTTTTCTTCTTGCAACTC
Source organism: Chara braunii (assembly GCA_003427395.1). Taxonomy (NCBI): domain Eukaryota; kingdom Viridiplantae; phylum Streptophyta; class Charophyceae; order Charales; family Characeae; genus Chara; species Chara braunii. The sequence goes on along the minus strand of BFEA01000311.1, from coordinate 1,244,512 downwards.
AAAAAAAAANAAAAAAAAAAACTCGAGAATGTATCCTCCTTGAATCCTTGCCATGTACTTATGAAACTGAAGGCCGTCACTTAGAATGCCTGTTTTGCCCATTTCCATTGTTGCAATAGAAAAAAAAAAAAAAAAGGAATCTCGGCAGTATCTGATTGACTCCCGGTGAGAAAGGGGGGGCATTGAAGTCCTGTCACCAATGCGCAACATCAGGCAGTCTCACACCTGCACGAGTGAAAACTACTGCGCTACAGCCCGTTGCGTTCCTCCTGCTCGCAGCAGGTCCAGAATAAGGGGCGGTACCAGTGCCAGCCCACAAATGTTCCAAATCGATTTCCCCCCACTACAGGCTCAGAAAAAAACGGCGCACAGGTCGATTTCAGGCTCGGCATCGCTAGCTGAGCGAAGTACTGGTGGGGGAAGAGATGACAATCCATCCCCAGCAACAGCAGATCAGAAACAACCTTCGCCAGGTTATCCGGGCCGATTGGCATAGAAAAAGCATTATATGGTTCCGGAAGACCTGGGCCAGAGGCAGTAGTCTCTCTTCGGTGAACCAGGAAGGAAGATTAGCTATTTGCACTTGGTTATCAGATACGCATGACTAGGGCGGAACAAGGGGAAGGTGTTGGCCGGTCTTGTTGTTATCCTTGTTCTAGGCATAGGAGTCGCCTTAGGCTCTCTGTTTAATTGGCCTTTGTAGGCTAGCCACGAGAGTAGATGTCTGTTAGAGGATATAGTGTGTGCCCAATCTACTCTGGCTTGAATTTTGTGCGCTTCAAGGTAAATTTTGGAGAGTTGCATTACGCCTCTGGTGAGGCAGGGACGCTGAACCCGTTTTTCAGCAAGGGTTACTCCGGGTTGAATTGTAAGGTCCCCAGCCTCCCTATGTTCTTTCTTGAATGCGAAGCTTCAACTTTCCAAAAAAAAAAAAAGAAAAAAAAAAAAGGATTCTGCACCCCGGCCTCCCTATGTTCTTTCTTGAATGTGAAGCTTCAACTTTCCAAAAAAAAAAAAAAAGAATTCTGCACCCCGCTTATAGTTATATACCCACTCGTCCGCCAGCGGAAGAGGACCACTTATACTTACGTACCCCCTCGTCCGCCAGAGGAAGAGGGCCGCCTATACTTAGGCTTGGACCCCACTGGCCGGCAGCGTGGAAAAGTTTTGGCGAGGAAGTGTTTTTCAGACCCCACAGGTGTTGGAAACCGTCGTGGAAAGTCGGCCCGGAAAGGAATTTCAGACCCCACTGCGGTTGGAAAGAGGTCGTGGAAAAGCTGACGGGGCGTTTCTACTCGGCTCGCGGTCTGGAAATTGTTGGCAACGAGTTTCCGAACAGTTTCCAAGGACGGCTCCAGACGAGTAGGGGGGGGGGCATGGAAAAGAGTTTCCAGGATCGGGCTGGACGTCGTGGCGTTTTGTAGACACTTCATTGGCTGCGCAAGCAGACCATGGACCACAGCCCCCGCCGGGCTTGCCTTTTTGGGAAACACCCGGTGCGATTTCCTATTCGGGTATGCCCAAACTTTTCCATGCCGAAACTATCGGCCTGCGGTGGGGTCCCAATGAAACGAGGAAGAATGTTTCCAACCACGGTCGGCCATTTTTTATGGCCAACACCAGTTTCCAGCCGCCGGCCAGTGGGGTCCAAGCCTTATATACCCGCTCGTCCGCCAGCGGACGGACGGAAGAGGCGACAAAAAAAATTGGACCACATCTCGATTTATGCATGTCATCCTTGCACAGGGACCATGCTAATCTTCTCTGTATCGTTCCAATTTTATCGGATGTCCCGAAGGCCACCAGGAGATGTTGCCAATTCGCTATTTCAACACTTTTTTGGACAGAGCGACTGGCGGTTATGGGAGACGTCTGCGCCCATCGCGGGCGCTGTCGGTCGCCAGGTGGGGTTGGCGGTGACTCTCCACTGGAAAAGAACAGCATGGACTCCGGACATCGGGCCTCGCTCCACTGCTCTCCACATATAGAGAAGACAAAAAACATGGCGGTGTACTTTCTCATGTTCTAGCGGAAGATTCATTCACATTTTGCACATTTGGTGAGTAGTGGAGCGAGGCCCATCATTTGCGGTTTGCAGGAGACGTGGCCTACCGGTAGGGGCAAAAGGAACGGACGAGCACTCCACAGTGCTTAGCTTATCTGTGGGACTTATTTACATATTTAGGGACGGAATTGCGGCCCGATGCATTCACTAGAGGCCGTGGTGACGGGTGGATACATTTAAAATACTGATAGTGTGAACACGCCGTCTGAAGTTCTCAATTTTTTCACGAATGCCACGTGCTCATCTTATGTGTGTAGAACCACTTCTCTTTTTTCTTTTCTTTTTCTTTTCCTTTTTTTGTTTTGTTTTGTTTTTTTTCATGTGCTGACTGGTGGGACGAGGGCCGAAATCGATTGAATTATACATTTCACATTGTGTTATATACCCAAGAGCCTAGCTCAGTGGGTACATATATGAACTGTTGTTCGAATCCAGCTGATGGAACTTGACAAGTAAGACCAACTACTAATGAATTGTTTGGGGCCGGTCAGCTCAATGATAATATCTCAAGACCTTCATCCTTTCAAAAAAAGGATTTAAAAACAACAACAACAACAACAACAACAACAACAACAACATTGTGTTTTGTTGGTTGAAAGCCTTGCCGTCGCCGCTAGTTAGAGGTGGAAACGCCTCTGGGCCGACTTCGGTGTCTCCTAGTCTAGTGCTATCGAACTCATCCTCGTCTTATGCATCTCTCAACGCCACCTGCAGCTTGTTCACCCGTGATGCGCATGCTGTGGGATGAACCCCCGCCGTGATCGTGGAGGGGAAAGTATTGGGGGAATAGGTACTTTCGTAGACACTTTTCTCTAATGCCGCGAACGATGGACAACGCGGCGGCTTCTGCCTTTCTTAGGCCTCGCAAAATGAGAACGAGTCCTCCCGTACAACATGGGTAGATGCATCACCATAAGTTGTGTCTTTTTGCGACGTGCTGAGTGGTGGAGCAAAGCCCTACGTCTGGCAGACCCACCTCCGGACACCAGAAGAAGACTGTCACAGGAGGGAGTCCTATAGGATTAGGGGGCCTCTACCACATGGCCAAGTGCCGAAGGTAACTATACTCTTCTGTCTGTGTTCTTTCTTTTTTTTTTTTTTTAAAGGGCCATGGCCTTGAGGTATTATCATCGGACTAACCCGCCCAGGTAAATTCAATCTTGTGTCTAATCTGACAACGGTGGCCTTTTCAGCCCAGGGTGGCCTGATAGCCTTAGGGTGGCCTGATAGCCAGCCTCTACAACAACCTGGACCATTCCTCGATTTACACTCTTTTCTTGCGAAGGGTCCAGGCTACCGAAAGGTGGATTTTATAGGCCAGCCAAAAGATAATGGGCCTCGCTCCACTACTCAGGGGTATGTGGATTTTATAGGTCAGCCAAAAGATAATGGGCCTGGCTCCACTAGTCACCACATGCACAAAAGGAAAAAATTATGGCAATGTATCTTCCCATGTTCTGCCTGTATGTTCATCATTTTGTGAGTAAGGGAGCGAGGCCCAATGGCGCTCAGTTACTGGAGGGGAATCGGAGCCCGCACCCAAAATTGTCCTCCTACCCACAGCCCACTTTTGACGTGTCATTTTCACTGGCTTTCTTCCTCGTCATCTTCTATGTTTGTTCCTCGTCATTCTACTTTCTGTTTCTCAGGGCCTCGCCGCACGGTGCACGAAACGAAGAAAAAAACGACTTCGTTTCGTGATGCAGTCGCCGCATAGCACCGACACGACCTCTGTCAGGAAAAACTCGTGAATGCTGTCAGTCTCCGAGTTCGCGACCCCTCACGAGCGTGCCGACTCCTCCCTGCCTGCAGCACTCACGAACTCGTAGGTCCTCCGCTGGTAGGGTGGAGGAGCTGCGAAATCTCACGAGTGTTTTGCATCGCTCCAACCCATGTCCATCCAAAAACTTGGACCATAGCGTCCACAAATTTGGACCGTAGCGAAGCTAATTCCGCACTACTCTCGCCAGGGCGTTGTCACGAGAGTTTTCGTGTGTGCTGTGGGGCGGTGAGGCAAAAAACGAAGAGAAACGGTGGATCAGGGCTTCGCGAGGCCTCGCGGCTCTGGTGATCGTTTCGTTTCGTTATTTGTGCCGTGCGGCGAGGCCCTTAATCTGTTTACCTCTCGTCTGGTGTTGTCTTGTCGAAGTCTCGGTCAGTCATGCATGAGTTATAACTCATGGTAATTGCTTTCTGACTTGTTGATGACAATTTTGATGCTGTGTGTGTACGTACTCACCACCGCCAGAAGAAGCCAAAGAACGGACAATTTCTCGATTTATGTGTGTCACCCTTGCGCACGCGCCCCTTCTAGAGGAGATGGCCCACCTTCGTGGACGTCGGCCCTCTTGTCGTGGGAGTCCCCACACAACCGAAGCTGGGTAAGGGTCCAAGTGCTGTGCTTGTGTCTTCCGGGTTGTTTGTGAGGAATTCCCGGCTTTGTGGGGTTTTGTAATGGAATTTCTTGCTTTTTCCAGAACAAAAAAAAAAAGAAAAAAAAAATTCCTAGAGGAGTAAAGCCATCAGCCCTACACCCCACCACTAGAAGAGAACAATAAATAAAATAAAATAAAAAATTGGACCATTTCTCGATTCATGCGTGGCATCCTTTCGCAGGAGCCATGCTAATCAATCTTCTCTGTATCATTCCAATTTTAACGGATGTCCCAAAAGACGAACATTATGTGAAGTGAAAATGCAAAAACAACTTGGCTTAAACCTTTTTATAAGCTGGCGTGGACATAATGCCTGCCAGTTATGGGACAACACCGCAGCCCATGCCCGAGATAGATCGAAATTAGCAAAGCCACCAGAGCCACAGTTCATCAGTGAGTTTCCTAGCCCATTTCTCAACGTCACGGTTTCAGTTCGAAAATGCTCTTCTATCACAATTTCATGAATGTTCGAGTCAAAGCAAGGAAAATTGTGATTGTATACAACCTAGCTTTGGGGTCCGGTGGGGATGTGTTGTATTCGAGGGATTGCTGAAGTGGATTTAAAACTGAAATTGTGACTGCGCCCTAGTTACCCCCCAAAAAGAATTGGGCCAGTTCTCAATTTATGCATGTCATACTTCCACAGGGGCAATGCTGAAAGTCTCTGTATAATGCCAGTTTGCCCCATCTTCACCCGAATAGAACGCCCGGTCATTATAGCTGCATTTGGGCCCCGCTGCGGTCCAGATACACTGATAAGGACCGGGCGTTCTATTCGGGTGACGACGGTAGCTCCAGAGATTTTCAGGCTCTTACCAGTGTACACGGCGAACCACATCCCGCTTTGGGCCTGGGCCAGTTGAGTCCTGTGCCGGTCACTTTGAAACGGGCCCAGCTGGAGGCTCGCGAGCCTCAGAAGGTAGCCCCAGAGGAATGGGCTTTGCTGAACTAGTGGTCTAACGTTCTCAAAGGACAAATATGTCAGCCCCAGCGCGTAAAAAAAGTTACGTAAAAAAGTTACATGACCGGCATTTCTAGCTGCGTGTTTTGTTATGGATCGTCTTGCCTTGCTGCAGTCCTTGCAGGCTGATTTCTGTCGTCGAAGACCATCTGATTCATGAGTGCAATGCCTTCCCCACCAGAGACGCTGTCCAGGACAAAGGTGCAATAACCCATGCAGTATGCCTCGTGGAATGTCCGAGGGCCTTTCCAGGCCGCATTCAGACCCAGGCCAAAGGGCGAAAAGAACCCCACGTAAAGATTCAGGACCTGGACGAGTGACAGTCGAACACCCAGCAGTCAAAGTCGAGATGTACCCAGCCCAGGCCGCCGGTCAGACACACACACTTGTTTGTATGCAGGTACCCAGACAGCATCAGGACCAAGGGGAGTCTGCAACCGTACACAATCCAGGCCCTCGGCTGTGAGTCAATCTGTACGACTGTGGAAGGGAGACTTGAGGCCAGACTGCCTCGACAAACACTACATAAGACTTGGTCTCTAGGCAGTCAACATTCAGTCTTGCTATGCTGCCTTGACGCTGGCTGGACGCTGGCTTGACGCAGGCACTGTGGACGACGACGCAGGACTGTGGCAGAATGCTGGCGCTTTCTCTACTGTGCACCAGGCACTGCTGATGTGACGCATGTCACTTGTCTACATTGCTGATGTGGCGTATGCCACTTGTCTACATTCCTGATGTGGTGCATGCCACTTGTCTACGTTGCTGATGTGGCACTGCCACCTGTTTACATTGTGTTGCTGAATGTGACGCTGCCACCTGTCTTCATTGATGATGTGGCGCATGCCACCTGTCTCTACAGCTGACGTGGCACTGGCCACGCTGTCTACATGAGGTGACTGGTTGCGACACGGAGGGAGATCGGGATCTGTGGATGATTGGGATCTGGTACTCACCTGAGGTTGATGTCATTACCGTACTCTGCTGTTGTCTTCATGGTCTTCACGAGATAAGAGTGCCACGTGGCACTTCTGTGTGATCAGGATTTATCAGACTTGTTACTGTATATTGTTTTTTTTTTTGTTTTGTTTTTNTCTCTCTCTCTCTCTCTCTCTCTCTCTCTCTCTCTCTCTCTCTCTCTCTCTCTCTCTCTCTCTCTCTCTCAGTGCCTCTCTCTCTCTCTCACCCTTCTCTCTGTTTCTTTCAGTGCCTCGCTCTCTCTCCGGATACCCCTTCTCTCTCTCTCTCTCTCTCTCTCTCTCTCTCTCTCTCTCTCTCTCTCTCTCCTCCAGGTGATGTTGGGATCGTAAACGGAGGGAACAATTCTTGGGGTTTGTGAGGAGAAGTACTGGGTATCCTTCGGTTTCCCCGTCCGATAGGGCGGGGCAGCGATGGCGGCAGCTGGAGTTAGCCGGGCTCTGCCAGGCGTTGAGGCCATGGCCGTCCTTGGCTCGTCGACATCTGCCACGTGGTCGGAGCCTGGCTTTGCAGACGTGGCGGTACGAGTAAGTGGGCTGGGGTCGTGCGCAGGGCCAGGGTTCTGCGCTGGCCGCTTGCCGACACCACCAAGACCGTCGTCGTCGTGGCCGGTTAGCGCTCATGCGCTCCTGCTTCGTCGGCGGAACCGAGAGAGCGTGCGCGGCCAATGCGCTCGGCGCGCAGTCATCGTAGACGGCGTGGCGGCGACCAAGGGCTGGGATACGGCGAGAGGTGTTGGCGGCGGCGCAGCTCCACCGCGGCGTCGCAGTAAGATAGTCGTCTTGGCTGTCCGGCCGGCAGCGCAGTTCGATACTGCGGCGGCGGCGGCGGCGGAAACCGTTGTCGTTTCCCCGCCAAAATCCCCCCCTGCCGCAGCGGACGTTTCCCCGCCAAAATCGCCGGCAGCAACTGGCCAACCGACCGATGACCGGTCCGGTCCAGTCGAGATCTCAGGCCCTATCGATCTCGATCTCGATCTAGAGATCGATCCCTTCGCCTTCCCTAAAGCGAACCCCCTGCAGACGGCGGGCAGTGTCCTCCTCACGGGAGCCATCGCTCTGCTGCTTTTGCGCTCGCTTCGGCGGCGGACGAAGAATGCCAAGAGAGTGAGATTTAGATCTGATAGGACGGTGGAGGTGGGGAAAGAAAACCCTAATACTCTCAATCCTGATCCTAATAGTGCCTCTTTGGCGGCGGGAAGAGCCGCGGAATCGAACCCCCCAGCGGCGGAGCCTCCTCCTGCCTCCAACCCGCCGACAGCACTCGGTACCTTCTCTGGCGCGCTTGTTGCCGCGGGAATCGCATATCTCCTCTACAAATTCACACTTGGTGTTGAGGGAGGCTTCGCAAAACAATCAGTATCTGCAAACTACTCTGTGAGAAACCTAACCATCACCGTCAGGACGATCATCGCTGGTCTCTGTTATCTTGCGACCTTCGTCTTTGCCGCGAATTCGATAGGGTTGATGCTGTATGCATTTCAGCTGCTTCTGGGACTGAACCCTTCAGACGCCGAAGGGTCAAACAAGGAGGGAGGAGGCTCTCTTCAGGGAAGTACTGCCACCCTACAGGAGGCTGAGAGCGATCAGCTGTCGAATGCAAAGAGCGGCGATGACGACCAGACCTTGAGCAAGTAGACATCTCCAGAAGCAGATGGCAATTATGTCCCACCTTCTACGATGGCAGCCTCTCTTGAGGCTGAGGGTGCCAATTCGAATCCGTGTGCTTTCAGGCGGAGGAGAGATCCGCGGCTGTGGAAGGGACTGATCATCAAACACCATCGTAACAAAGGGATGACGTAGTTTCCAGCGTTTTATACCTGAAAAAAAACGACTTAAAAAAATAAAAAATAAAAAAAATTGTATGTGTATAGCCTGTCTATCAGCATCATCTTTCTCTCTTTCATTCTATTATTATGTTGATATTATTTGATAATAAGATTCGTTTAGATTCAAGCACTACTTTCTGGTATGTTCAGTTAACCCCCCCACCCTGGGTAGAGTAATTAGCACATACACAAGGGCTCTTTGGAGTCTTTGGCTTGTTCTGTCAGCGGATGGACTTCAATTTGTGCAATCATCTTAATCATCGTAAGGATGTTTTACAAGTTAAAAAAAAAAAAAAAAAAAAATTTTTTTTTTTTTTTTTTTTTTTTTTTTTTTTTTTTTTTTTTTTTTTTTTTTTTTTTTTTTTTTTGTTTTTTTTTTTTTGGACGTGGAGGGGAGGGGAAGCCCGGAGAAGGGGTGGGGAAGGAGTGGGACTACTCTTGTGCGATCCTTGATTCTCTTCCACCTTCTCCTCTGTCTATTCCCCCTCCACTCTCTTCTCTCTTCGTCTAATGGTAACGAGATACTGTTTCAGATATCACTTCAGGATAACTGGAGACTTTGTGCAGATATGAGAGTACCTGTACTTAGACGTCTGATGAGTATCTTCCAGACTGGGTTCATTACAAAAGAGAGAGTGCGGAAAAAAATCCAAGCCTTTCTTCTTCTTCTTCTTCTTCTTCTTTTTTTTTTTTTTTTTTTTTTTTTTTAAATGCAGGGTGTTGTAGAGGTCGGTTTCTGGACCCACGACAGGTACCCATCTAAAGTCAGCAACTAATTTATGGGACACAGACTATCCTATCTTGGAGGATCCCCCTCAGAAGACAGCCCCTACTGCAGGCTCCCCAAAGATTTCCTCCACCAGAGTCTGTCTACTATGTGTGCCATCCTTGTGCAGGGGCAATGCCTTTTTGTTCGTGATGGCCCAAATCTATTGGTGGGGAGCTGCAGCAGTTGGAAACAGGTCCAGAATTGTTATAGTATGATGTTTTGGGTCTGTATTTCAACAGTTCATGGGTGTTGATTCAGAAGGTGGGGAGAGAACTACGTAGGGTGCGGTCATGGTTTTGAGTGTCAAAATGCATTCCGTCCACGGTTTCTGCAGTCCAGTCCGGTCAGAAGTTTACAATGCAGTTGAAACTCCGCTTTGCAGAAAAGTCACACTGCGGAGTTTGCAACTGCTGTCCAGTCAGGCACGTGGCCGGTGTTTTTTTGGTTTTTTTTTTGTTTTCTTTCCTGGGCGTCGCTGGGCCATGCCAGAGGGGAAAAAAAAAAAAAAGCATCTCATCACATGGCTGGGCCATGCCCGAGATTAAAATAAATAAATAAATAAAAGAAGTCACAGGCCTGACTGAACTGCAGTTGCAAACTTCGTGGTGCGACTTTTCTGCAAAGCGGACATTCGACTGCATTGTAAACTTCCGACCAGACTGGACTGCTAAAGCGCACTTGAAATGCATTTAGAAACTGCTTCCATGGTGAATGGCCAGGATGCTCAGTGGTTAGAGCAGCAGTTGGAAACACGCATTGTGGTATAAGGCCGTGGGTTCAAAACTCACAGCCTTGAGCGCACCTGCAGTTTCGCGCTTTCATAGCGCCCAGCCATTCGCACACTGAGTGTGGAGCAATCAGGCGCCAAAAGATGGACGCATGTGGCTGAATGGATTTCAGTTTGTCCGGGTTTGCGGACTTGGAACCTGTGCGGTACCTTCGGGCGCCGTAACGGTTGCTATCTCACTCCCCTTGGGGTCACGGTTGTTGAGACCATGGGGGGATTCAGCCCCTAGGGGGGTGGACTCAGTTGTGAAGGGTCCTGTCAGGAGCGATTGGACAGTGCCCCCCTTAGCAGGCATGACACTGATGCTCTGAGCACCAGGCGACTGGGTGCCGCTGGCCTCCCGGCAGGGTGCAATGGAAGATTGCAGGTCCCTGAGTTCGGGAGGGGTTGCGCTGAGCCGCAGCGCCCTGGGTAACACCGAACCTGGGGTGAAACTGGCAGTGTGTGTGTGCGGCACTGTGCGCGCATGGCTAAGGTTGCCTCTCCTGCCCCTCCTGAGCCTTGTCTTGAGTGATGCTGTGTGTGGGTGAGGCCACCACACCGACGGGTTGGCTGAACACGGTGCGTGCAGCCTCCCGCCGACTTTCCCCGAAGAGTTGAATCCCGGACACCTCCACAACCCTTTAAACAAACAAGTGGACCCCGCCACGGCGTAGCCGTGGCGCACAGCAACACTCGCTGATGGCGTCGCATTTTTGTTTCATGTCTCTCTCTCTCTCTCTCTCTCTCTCTCTCTCTCTCTCTCTCTCTCTCTCTCTCTCTCTCTCTCTCTCTCTCTCTCTCTCTCTCNGTCCTTGCCCCCCTGTCCTCCCTGCTCCTCCTTCCCTTCTTGGTTCTTTCCCTTCTTACTCCCCGGCTTGTGTACAATTCGAATCTATGTGTATCTTCATGGCCCGTTGATGCAATGCAGACATCCCGTCTATTTGTCGCGGGCACTCTGCGGGTTCTGTACATGCTTTCTTTCTTCTTCCCTCGAATATAGCGTCCCCATCATCATGAATGTGCGCTAGCGGTCTATCCCGCTGCAATACAGTCACGACGATAGGGCGTTGTGTTTCTACGACGAAGCGTAGCGTTTATACAAAGGCATTGAGGACTCCAAAGCATGGTGTTTTCACAAGCAGAGTGTCCTCTGTGTGTGTGTGTGTGTGTGTGTGTGTGTGTGTGTGAGAGAGAGAGAGAGAGAGAGAGAGAGAGAGAGAGAGAGAGAGAGAGAGAGAAGATTAGAGGCAAACGCAGTGGACCTTGTTTTCTTTCCTTTTCTCTTCTCTTTTTTTTTTTTTTTCGTTTGTGTTTTTGGTCTTTTGTTGTTTTATCTAAAGTTTTTGACCTCTTTTACTTTGTCCTGGGTGGAAGGGTCGCACATTTGTGTCGCTGAGCGACAATTGCTCACAAAGCCGTGTGCTTTTTTTCTACAAGCGGACTTCCACCTCGCTGAGGAGGAGGAGGAGGAGGAGACAGGAAATCAGGCAGCGGTAGGGAGAAGCAGCATGCGAGTGTGCGGGAAGCAGAGGAGAGGCAGCGCCACCATCCACCATCTAGCTCTAATCATTACCGCCTTCGCCGGAACACAACGCACCCTCATTTTCGCTGCACCTGGCCGGAAAGATAGCTTATATACATTAATTTTCAGGGTGCGTTATGTTCGGGGGAAAAGACTGTCATGGCAGCTCTGGCTGCTCCAATCCTCTCTCTCCCCGCTATCGTTGCATAAATAGGGCAGGAGTGAAATGTATGATGATCTAGATGGGGTTATATGCTAATTGCTCTAATACCCCCCCCCTTTCTGTTAGAAAGCATCTCGCTGATGAGGAGCAGAGAGAGAGGAAAACAGGCAGGGGTGGGGAGCAGAGAGAGAGGAAAACAGGCAGGGGTGGGGAGCAGAGCAGCAGCATGAGAGTGTGTGTGGAAAGCAGGGAAGAGGCATAGCAATCATCTGCCACGTGTCATCTGTCAGCTGCCTTTAATGCCTACTGGCGGCTCAGATGCCCTCTCCGTGCTGTCGGGGGAATAAGGAGGAGGAGAGAGGAAAACAGGCAGGAGTGGGAAGCAGCAGCACGAGAGTGTGTGGGAAGCAGGGAAGAGGCATGGAAACCATCTACCATGTGTCATCTGCTTCTAATGCCTACTACAGTCTTCCCCCGAATACAACGTACGGTCATTACAGCTGAATTTGGTGTATCTTTTAGTCTAAATTCAGCTATAATGACCGTACGTTGTATTCGGGGGAAGACTTTAGCTGCTCTGATGCTCTCTCCCCTGCTGTCCGGGGCATATTGCAAACTTCCACCTCGCTGAGGAGGAGTAGTAGTGAGAGGAAAACAGGCAGAGGAGTGGAGTAGAGAGAGAGGAAAACAGGCAGGGGAGGAGAGAGAGAGCAGGCAAGGGAGGGGAGGAGAGAGAGGAAAACAGGCAAGGGAGGGGAGGAGAGAGAGAGGAAAACAGGCAAGGGAGGGGAGGAGAGAGAGAGGAAAACAGGCAAGGGAGGGG
>BFEA01000311.1:1157166-1184080 GCA_003427395.1 Chara braunii | reverse complement strand
TGTGCAGCGACCTGGTCTGCGATATCCTGGTCCAGTTGCAAGGCTAATAAGGTAAACCTGGTCTAGTTGCAGACCAGGTCTGTGATAGCTTGGTCTAGTTGCAGGCCAGGTCTGCACGATCGCCTGGTCCAGCTGCCAACCACGTTGTGGATAGCCTGGTGCAAGGCTAACATAAACCTGGTACCTTTGCAGACGAGGTGTGTGATAACTTGGTCCAGTCGCAGGCCAGGTCTGTGATAGCCTCATGCTGTTGCCGACCTGGTCTGCGACAGCCTGGTCCAGTTGCAAGGGTAACGTAAACTTGGTCTAGATGGAGACCAGGTCTGTGATAGCTTGGTCCAGTTGCAGGCCAGGTCTGCACGATCACCTGGTCCAGCTGCCAACCACGTTGGGGATAGCCTGGTGCAAGGCTACCATAAACCTGGTACCTTTGCAGACGAGGTGTGTGATAACTTGGTCCAGTCGCAGGCCAGGTCTGTGATAGCCTCGTGCTGTTGCCGACCTGGTCTGCAACAGCCTGGTCCAGTTGCAAGGGTAACATAAACTTGGTCTAGATGGAGACCAGGTCTGTGATAGCTTGGTCCAGTTGCAGGCCAGGTCTGCACGATCACCTGGTCCAGTTGCACGCCAGGTCTGTGATAGCCTGGTGCCGTTGCCGACTAGGTCTTTCATAGCCTGGTCCAGTTGCAGACCAGGTCGGCAATAGCCTGCCCTGATTGGACAGCAGAAGGCCTAGTCCCCATTGGCACCGTCTCTACAAAACGTTACCTTGGGTAAGTTCGTACCGAGTTAACATATACGTTGCAATACAGAGTTCCTCCAAAGAACATGCCACCTGGTCTTGTGAATATATAGAAGCCATCTGTAGTGTCGTGATCCGATACACTCGTATTGACTGGGCGTTGTGTTCAGGGTGAGTAGCAGTGCGGTGTGCCCATAAAGCTGCTGCTTCTTTTTTTTATAAATATTTTGGACCATTTCTCGATTTATGTGTGCCACCCTTGCGCAAGGGCCATGCTAATCTCCTTTCTTTGTCTCGTTCCAATTTTTACGGATGTCCCAAAGGACTGCTGCCCACAGAGTTTTTTTTTTTTTTTTTTTTTAAACAAAATTCATACCGGTGTCCCTTACATCATTTGCGGCGGTCAAACGGGCTAAGTAAGGCACTCCCGGCCAAACCTATCCCCTCCACAACCTCACAAGGTTACGAAAACCAATGATCCCAATCCCAACCCTAAAACAAAATCCACGTTCACTAATGTAACAGAAGTCAAATCCTAATCTACCCCCTCTCCAAACCACCATTATCAAACAACCCTAATCTCCACCAACCAAGGTTACGAAATCTATGATCCCAATCCCAACCCTAAAACTTGATGCAGGTTGAATGGTAAAACTATCTTTCTTTCTTTTTTTTCAATCGTTATTTTAATATTGAAATTTGAAATTATATTTTGCTTTTTTTTAAAAAAAGAAACGAAAATTTTGGACCATTTCTCGATTTATGTGTGTCATCCTTTTTTTTTTTTTTTTTTTTTTTTTTGGACCATTTCTCGATTTATGCGTGTCATCCTTGCGCAGGGGCCATGCTAATCTTCAGGCTCTGTATCGTTCCAATTTTTACGGATGTCCCGAAGGACAATTTGTGTGTCATCCTTGTGTAAGGGCCATGCTAGCTAATCTTCTTTCTCTGTATCGTTAAATTTAACGGATGTCCCCGAGGACAATGTTAAACCATCTTGTGACTGCCACGACCGCCAAATGGCCTCTTCACCCCACTAGAACGCCCGGTCATTATGCCTGTATGTGGGGCAACTTTCAGTCTAGATGCAGCGATAATGACCTGGCGTTGTATTCGGGTGAAGACGGTAGCCGCGACCCTTTCATGATGCCAATGGAAGGAGAGGAAGAACAGGTGTAGATCGTCTCAGGTGGGGACCACATCATCGGACTGGGAAAGGATGTCCCCCCCAAAAAAAGAAAGACTTTATCACATCAGACTGGGAAAGAATTTCACACTCCTTCCATCTCACCTCATCAGGGAGCTGGACTGGGCCCAGATGATATCCCAACCAGAAAAGGTTGTTCTTTAAAAAACAGGCTTGCTGGACATGAAAAAAAAAAAGGCGTCAGAGATTGGCTGGCGGCCAAGCCAGCGACCTACCCAGACTCAGGATTGTGATACCGACCACCACATGGTCGACAGGTTGTTACGTCGGGCATGTGCCGATTCATCAGGAGAAAAGAAAAAAGAAAAGAAGTTAAAAAAAAGAAGACCTGATGACGATAGGACTTGCACCGATTCATCAGGAGGCGGAACCCTCGACAATCTGCGGAATCTTCGTATTGATGCTATGGGTCATGAACCCTTCGACCCTTGTTGAAACCAGACTGCCAGCGGACAACGCCACAGGCATAACATAGCCGCAGGCAATGACTCAGCGAAGCACCAGGCCACGTTGCCGGGGCAACCCCACTGCACATCGTCAAAGGTAACCGCATGGAAGGACCGTGAAAAAGAGCGGATGGGCAGCACGACAACAACACAGCAAAGCACACACGGTCAAACTGCAAAACATACCACACGGTGTACAAGCAAAGTGCACAGGAAGACAAGGCACATAGATGGGCAGCCACGAGCGTAGACAAGGCAGTCGACACATCCAACATGGAGCAAAACAGGACATCACCAACTCACACCACAAGTGAACCCTGCAGACTGTTGGTTCCGACCACCCTCTGAGCCAGAAGCCACTCCGACGAACGCCCGTCGTCACCCGTAGGAAACACAGACATCCTGAACTGAGCCGTCTCCATAGTAGTGCCCCCGTAATAGTGCTGCAGGCTTCCAGGCACGCTAAAGTTCTAACCGAGGAATGCCCGATTATTTAGCACTGTTTAGACGTGCTCACTTAGGCGGGCAGAAAAAGGGAAAAATAGACCGAAGGAAGACAGGGAACACAGGAACAGGAAGAAAGACACAGAAAGGAATGGAAAGACATACAAAAATGATTGTGTGTGTGTGTGTGTGTGTGTGTGTGTGTGAGAGAGAGAGAGAGAGAGAGAGAGAGAGAGAGAGAGAGAGAGAGAGAGAGAGAGAGTGAAAGAACTGTGTAAGAATTGGGGGAAGACAGTAGTGCTCAAGACTGAGTGTGAAAGAACTATGTAAGAATTTCTCTTCTTCAAAAGTTGGCAGAAACTGAATTCCTGATCTCTCTCTCTCTCTCTCTCTCTCTCTCTCTCTCTCTCTCTCTCTCTCTCTCNTCTCTCTCTCTCTCTCTCTCTCTCTCTCTCTCTCTCTCTCTCTCTCTCTCTCTCTCTCTCTCTCTCTCCCTTCCTGACTTCAGATGGAGAGTATCCTTCCATCTGATTCCTCTTCCCCCCCCCTTCTTCCTTCCTCGTCTTGCCATTTCACGTGTGCGCTTCTAGAATCATGCTGATCCTGGTTGCTCTCTGTATGATTGGATATGTAATGCTGCCACATTTTTCAATGACTGGCTGCATGGGTGACATTCTTAGAATGCACTGCTCTCACAGGGGGGGGCCAAAGGGGGTGGACAGAGAGAGAGAGAGAGAGAGAGAGAGAGAGAGAGAGAGAGAGAGAGAGAGAGAGAGAGAGAGGTTTTCTGCGTGCACCCGCTGGTTAACCGGATGCCGGGCATAGGGTCGACCTTCGAGATTTCACTGGGCCCAAAGAGGTCACGGAATTTCCAGTGTCCCAGCTTTGGGGATCGTTCACTCTCCACTTCAACAGAAGAACATCCGAAAACATTCATGGCTGCAGATTACTTTCTGCTGAATAAGCGATAACTGAAAAAAACCATGCGGATGGGATGTGCATTAGGTCGATTATTTTCCTAAACAGGAAAATGCTTGTAAAAAGAATCATGGTGCAGATGGGATGCATTAGGTCGCCACGGCCGAGCCCCTACAACAGTTCAGTACTGTCCCAGGGGCAGCCAAAATCCAGCGTTGAAAAATGACGCTTAGAGCGGCTGATGCTTTAAATCACTAGTGGACAGCCCAGTCATTGGAAACCCCCCTTCCATTTAACACAGTTCCACAGAAAGACTCGGTGTCTACACAGTGTACCGCAACGGTTTGGGTTTCTCTGTGCTGGGCTGCGTTGGATAAAAGAGGCTTGGAGCAACCTCGTAGCCGCCAGAAGTCCTTCAACCACGCCTGGAAAAAAAATATGCAGCTCGTTTACGGGCGCAACTTTTGGGGCTGACACGCCATAGATCATTTTCATCACTGGCCAAGTCGCGTTTTGGGCCTCCGAAACTCGTGGTCAGGGGCCTGTGGCTTGTTAGGTAGGATGCCTTCAGCAGTAGGTTATCAACCTACTTTAAGTACAGAAATGGGCACTCTTCAAGAAAGAATTACTTCGACAAAAGAAGGCTCTATGTATGGGCCAAGTACTGGTGGCTTAAAGCATCAGTACTTGGCCAAGCCATATTCGTATCCGCCCTGGTTCATTAACGTGCCACATTTATAGGGGCTCGGGTACCAGAGCAAATCGGTTGGCGGCGCCAACCGAAAGAAAGTTGCACCGCCGCGTTTTTTTTTTGCGCGCGGTACATTTTCAGCATGAAAGAAAAGTGCCTCAGAAGTATTGGCGGTTTAACACTGGTGACACTGATGCGGAACTTTTTTGTTTGTATGTTTCTCTGTCTCATTTTTTTGTTTGCCCATCCAGGATCTAAAAAATCAGCTACACGGTAGGACTAACCTTTGCACAACATCGTTGGTAGGGGCATATGATTAGAGGTAAATTAATTAAGTTTGTAACTGAAGGACAAATAGACGAATCATGTTTTTGCGATTGCTCGGGCAAGAGCTAGACGTACTACAATTGGGGGACTTCATGAGCCGATGGGATCCAAGAGCCATTTGGGCCAACAAGAAGATGATGTGGCGATGGAAGAATTTCTAGCCCCACTGACTCAATCTCTCACCCAGGAGCAACGTCAACAATTAGAAAAGGTTTTTGATAAGGAGGAATTATGAACAACCTTATTACAGATGGAAGAGGGTAAGACACCAAGCATAGATGGGCTACCGAAAGAATTTTGGGAAACGATGTTGCCGGCTGTCTTTGATGCCTTGATGAAATTCATGGAGTTGGTTTGAGAATCAGGGGTTGTGGGGGAAATGGTTAGCAAAGGCATCCTCACTCTCCTGTGCAAGAAAAGGGACAAAACTAATATTGGGAAATACACGAACTAATGTGGTGGTGGTAAGAGCAGCCACCACTACCACGCGGGGGGAGGCTCCATCTATTGGTGGGGAGCATCATCTGCTGGAAAACGGGTCCAGCGTCCCATGTACAAGATCTGATCAGAAAAATTTCCAGTGGGGGGACCTTGCCAACATTGATTGCCCTGAGGTTCAGGGGATCGACTGAGCATGGTTTCTGAACAACTGAGACAAGCTGAGAATACACCTGCCCCTAGTCGGAGCCTCTTCACCCTTGTTGGGCACCGGATATTCACACTCCTTCCTAGCTCCCTTCTATGTCTGAATTGTTGGCTCTTGCGGCTAACCTGTATATGGAATTATAAAGGAATTTCAAAGGCTGCCCTGTTGCCCCCAGAATCAGCCATCCATGCCATCCATGCCATACCACTGCATTCCAACTAGGCAATTGAGAGGGGGGGGGAAGAAATCGGGAAAGCTGTCTGGAGATTTCAGTGGTATTGCTGGATCAATGTCGGTCCAATTATGAAATATCAGCCGGTAGTCCTTTACTATTTCCGTCCTCCCATGGTCCTCCCGCCATCCCGTTGCCCCTTTCCATTCCACCTTCCCTATCTTCCCACCGGTGATCCCCCCCAGCCAGTTTAGAGAAAATTCTTGAATTCTTTGTTCAATATCTTTTTTTTCTGTCGAGGGAACGAATGCGTGCTCCGACATCCTCCCATTTTGCCGTTATCTCGATTTGAATATGCAGTTGCACGCTTTCTGTAAATTCGGGTCCTTCTAATCTCGCTCCTTCCAACTCGTATGTGCAGCGTTTTCTCCACAGTGCCCAGAGCACCGCCCTTCTTCCCAGTTTGAACAGATTGATTGTAAATTCATCGGGAGGATCAGTCTGGTCCCCTGGCCATGCTTCGCACAGTAGGGCCCGCCAGTCCCAGGGCCACGTCGTTTTTGTTTCTAATTGGTCCCAGATTCTGTCCCACCATCTCCATAACCAGAGTGCGCCCGGGCATTGCAAGAATATGTGTTCGATTGTCTCTGGGCGTTTTCTGGATGGGAATGTGTTTGTGCACACCTTACACCAGGGTAAGGCCTATCTTTTTTGTTCTAGAGACGTTCCGTCTATTAGCCAGTTATTGGTTGGTAGGCAGCGATGCTCTATCTGCCATTGAAGCGAGGCAAACTTGACAGTTTTTTATTTTGCCATGCCAAACCACTTGATCGGCCTAAGCGCCTCTTTGCTGATATTCATGTGTTTTTGCCACCGCTCCTTTATCTGGCCCCTGAGATTGATCTTTGGTCTCAAAAGTCTGTAGATGGATTTGGCTGTAAGGCTGTTCAATGATTTGGTGTGGCTACTGCCTTTCCTTATTCGGGTCGTCCATTTCCATTCCACCGGGTCCAGGGCCAGATGGTGGATCGGCGTGGAGGGGTGGAAAGCGATCCATTGCTCCCCCTCTTGGAATACTCTGATTCTGAAGATTTCCTCCTTTTGGCAGACCATCGTTTCTTCCGGGATGTGTTTGTCCATAATATTGTCCCTACCTATTCGAAAGAGGCTCACTGTCACCGTTCCATCGGGGCTAACCGACTCCACTCTCCCCACCCTCCCTTGTTGCTCTCTAAAGGCCACCCAATCTGATTCTTGCATGTAGGGGCCTTTGCGCAAGATCCTCCACCAATCTAGCGGGATTTTATCCATGATCTCTTCCAGGGCTTCTTGGGGCCGGTGGCAGTACCTCAGTCTCTCCCTCAGCTGGTCTGGGCTTATCTAGTCCTTTTTGGTTGCGTCTCATATGTCCTTGATCTGTGTTATTCCTTTTGCGACCCAGCCTCTCTAGGGGGCGACCATGCAGTGTAGGGTCTGGCTTCTAGAGTCCACCACCCATCTGTTCCCAAATAAGGGTTGTCTTACTACTTCCTCCCATCTTTCCGGTGGGGATTTGTCTGGCAGTGGGAGGCTTCTCCATGTTTTGAGGAGATTGGGCCAGAATGGGTCCTTTCTCGAGTTAGACCTCGCTGCTTGTCTTGGGGAGTCAGGGCAGAGATCCAGTGGCTG
Source organism: Chara braunii (assembly GCA_003427395.1). Classification (NCBI taxonomy): domain Eukaryota; kingdom Viridiplantae; phylum Streptophyta; class Charophyceae; order Charales; family Characeae; genus Chara; species Chara braunii. Next base: position 1,176,819 of record BFEA01000311.1, on the reverse strand, counting down.
ATGTGTTCCAGCCACATCAGCGGGTTCTTGTCATCGGTAGTTTGCGGGGCCGGGCGGGCTATTTGTTCCAGGGCCAGTCCTCTCCATGGGGATTCAGGGCTGAAAAGCAGGCGTTTGAGTCATTGTATTGCTAAAGCTTTGGTTTGGAGCAGGGGGTCGAGAATGCCAAGGCCGCCTCTCGTTCTGGGTTGAGTGATGGATCTCCATGCCACTCGGTTGATCACGTTCTGTTTTTCGTGGTTGCCCCTCCACAAAAAGGCAGTTATCTGTCGTTCCAGGGGGCGCATGTCTTTCTTATCTAATGCCCAAATTGCTGATTTATATCAAAGCGTGACCAACACCACATTGTTGATTATCAGGGAATGACCAAAGAGGGAGGTATGTTTATCCTTCCATAACATCCTTTTTGCCAAAGGCGGACCCGTGATCCATTCGTTGTTAGTAGGTGGTTTGCCTTCTGCTGTTATTGAGATTTCCAGCACTCTGATGGGTGCTTCCTTAGAGAGCCAGTTTAATTTGGGTTGTTCGGGAAGTCTCACCCCTTGGTGGTGTATCCACCATCCTTGGGTTTTATTTCCCCAGTTGATCTTCATGTCCGAGTATTTCAAAAAGCGGTCTATCATGTTTTTAACTCCTTCCATTGATTTTCTTGATGCATCGACCATTAGGGTTAAATCGTCTGCAAATAGCGAGCACACTGGAATCGCCTCTCGGGGAATTGCAGTCACCTGGATTCTTTTAATATCCTTGTGTACCCTCAGGTTGGCCGCTAACGCTGCCATGATTATAACGAAGAGATAGGGGGCTATTGGGTCCCCCTACCTGACGGATCGTTGGAGGTATATGGGAGGGGCCAGATTGCCATTTACCATGACTCTGGTAGTCGCATTGGTGTGAAAAATCTTTATCCATCGCCTAAAGCAAGGTCCGAAGTTAAGTTTTTTCATGCACTTGACTAAGAAATGCCAGTCCACGTGATCATAGGTTTTTTCGAAGTCGATAAAGATGATCGCCGCGTTGCTCTTGGACTGCCTTGTCAATTTAATCATCTCGTTGACCAAAATAATATTATCTTGGATGTTCCTGTCTTGGAAGAACCCGGTTTGGTCAGGATGGATAATGTCCGCCATTATTGGCGTCAGTCGATTGGTGAGAGCCTTGGCCATCATTTTATAGGGGACTGTTAGAAGGGTGATCGGTCTATAGTTGTGAATGTTGGTTCTTTCCTCTTTTTTGTAAAGCAGTGTCAGCACTCCTTGCCCTACCAATTCGCTTGTGTGTCCTGTGTTCCACACCGTATTATAATAATCCATTAGGTCATGGGATATGGTTGAGCACATGGTCTCCCAAAACTCCTTTGGGAGGCCATCAATGCCCGGGGTTTTCTCGTCTTCCATTTGTAATAATGCCGTCTATATCTCTTCCTTGGATAGAGGTTGGTCCAATGTATTTCTTTGTTGTTCTGTGAGGGTTCTCTCCAGCGGCCTTAAAAAGTCTACAATTTTCTCTTCTTGCTGTCTCACCGTTTTGGATGTGAACAACTTTTGGTAAAAGTCTCTTGCAATTTTCGTGCAAGAAGCTATGATAAAACTCTTACGTCAATGCAAGAAGAATGTTGCTTTCATATTATAGATTTTGAAAAAGTTAATGACCATGTGGATTGACATTTTTTAGAGGCAAGTTTTCATAAGTTAAACTTCGACCCTTATAGGTCAACGTTCTTTTTTTTAATATCACAACGAGAATATAGTTTAATGATCTTCTTTCACCTAATATTAAACTGCAAAGGTCAGTCAGGTAAGAAGATTCACTTGCTACTTTTCTTTTTTCTAATTATAATGAAGGTGTTAGGGGCTAATCTTATATAAAAGCATAACCTTTAGCACCTTCAGTTCTCTGGCATCCTGAGGATGTCATCCCAATTTTTTCCATGTTTGAAAAATGACCTCACAAGCATGATGGAAGGATCCGAGTTCTTATAGATAAGTTCCTTAAGGTGTCAGATATGGTGGTTAATGGGGGAAGCAAGACACAAAGATGGTAGATACGCTCAAATGGGGTACATCCCCCGGAACAACCAAGAGTTAATTGGGTTTCACAGAATGTTCCTTTTCGCTATTTTGGGCTATCTCTGACAGCCCAAGAAATGTCATCGACTAATGATGAATGAATTTCGATGCCAACCTTGGAAAAAAATAAACCAATGGAAAAGTGAGCATATGTTTATCTTTGGAAGGGTGTTAATGATTAATAACGTGGTGATGACTTCCATATGGTACAAATCAGCGTTGTGGATCTTGAGTAAAGGACGCACCAAAACCTTCAGAAACAAATTTTAATTTTTCTTTGAAGAGGTAATCATAAACAAAAAAGAGTGATCCCAAGTATGACTTGATACTTCTTAATAAAACGAGAGGTGGGTTCGGGTTGCCAGATTCATTTCTACAAGCCCAAACTCTTTCACTATAATTGATAAAAAAATTAATCCTTTCAATAGACAAGACTAGGGTGACTTTGGCATTGGAACAAATCCGTCGATTGGCTTTTGCTGCGCACGAGGACCTTCATGCTCTATCTTGGATAGAGGACAGATACTGAAACATTCTTAGAGCCAGGAACATTCCAAGGAGGAGGGAGGGATAGGAGCTTATAGGGGGGATTTGTTCCTTGACAATCTATGAACGTTGTTATGGAAAACTTGGAGAAGTCTTTCACGATAATGAGAACGATTTATTCTCATTTGCTGCTTGAGGGAAGGGGGGGGGGGGGGGGGGGAGAGGCACACACACACACACACGGAGAGAGAGGGAGAGGAAGAAAGCCTCGTTGCACTCTCTCGAAATAAGCAAAACGATAGTGAAGCTTCCGCTAAAACATGGAAAAATACATCGCCATGATTTGTCTTTTATGTATGTCGAAACGCTCGCAGTCTCGGCAGGCTATGTGGAGCATCCCGCACAGGCGTCTGAGATTCTCTCTCTCTCTCGCTCGCTCGCTCTCTCGCTTGCTCGCTTCCCCGCTGGCGCGCGGGGAGAGACAGGGTACAACGTTTTTTTTTTCTTTTTTTCTTTTGTACTTTATAAAAGAATGCTATATTTTTTATTTTCTCTCTTTTTTGTTTTTTATATGCACCTACCGGTATCTCGAGGCTCGGCAAACTTCAGGATACCGGTAGGTTGAGGTTCGGGTTGTTCAGATATAGGTTCAGGCCTGAACAGTCGGTACGTATTGGTGGTTTAATAGGGTCATTCCCCCTTGGTCTTTTTGGGTTAAGATGGGGGTGGTGACAATAAAAAATATTTGGGATTTAGAAACAAGGACTTGGAAGACAATAAACCAGCTCAGACAGACTCTATGGCATGTCCATCATCTCTCTCTCAATCTAGAGCAAATTGTTTTCTTTGTCCCTTTAGAATGGTTGAGACTCTTTAAAAAGGGGATTAAATTTCAAGGATCAGATTGAGTAATTGCTTTTGAGGCAAATAAACAACCAAGAGTGGGTCAGGTGGTCCACGTTCTAGCAAAGGGGCTCTAGTGAGTCTATTTAAGATGGACAGGGATTTATCCCTTAGTCAATGTTCATCGGATGACGTATCACTTTTCCTCTTCTCTCAAGTGTACGCATTAGAGTTTTTATCTCCTCAACCAAAGAGTGGAAGGGGTTTCACATTGAGCTTCCTATCCCAGAATTGCCCCTAGATGCGGAGGAATGGACGTGTTAGACCAATAAAAAAATAAAACCACGGTCAATCCAAACTCCAACAGTAAAAGCAACTTATCGCTTGTTTGAGCCAAGGGTAGATGTCACAACTATTATTCAAAAAGGTGGGCACAACATTTAAATATTGACATAAATGGAATAAGGAATATATTTTCTTTAGAAATATCAGACAACGTCTAGCTAAGTTTGCGTCCCTACAGTGACAAATTATTCACCTATAAATGATTGGCTTATTGACCACTCCACACTAGAATAACGGGGTTTAGTTTTTCCATTGTGCAAATCTTGCTTGTCTGTCTTTCCGAATAGAAAAATCAGTGAATGAGCACATTTTTTTGCAATGTTAAAACTCAGTTTTTCCATAATCCTATAATCCCATTAATATTTATGAACATTGTGGTTTATGTTTTCCATAATACATATGTTCAGCGGACGTTGGACCAGGTTTCCAGTAGGTGTAGCTCCCCACCAATAGATGGAGCGGGAGGTCACAAGCCTACTACAGTTTCCCCCCAACAAAATGCACATATGTATTATTCAACTTTCCTCGAAAAAGTCAATTAGTCAAAGTCTAAATACTACGTACATTAAAATAGTACACACGTCTCTTCTATTTGAATAGTAGTCACATATATTCTATCCGAACGAACGACTGTTCTATTGAAATAGAGCGTAAGGGTATTCTGGCCCGTTGCCTCCCGATAATTCTCACCTGCTCGCTCCCGATTGTACAAACTTCTTGGTGGTTTCTTCACTGCTTGGTGGTGCATCTTGACACGGTTCTTGACAATGGTGGTGGCGACTGCTTTGATTCTTCACGATGGTGATGGTGGTAGCACGAAATTTCGGGCCTGCAACGTCCGAGTGTTCGAGTATTGGGCCCTGTCGCAACGAGGCCACAATGTTCGAACAATAGCCCAATTTTTTTTTTCAAAGGTTTGGCTCATTTCTCGTTTTATATGTCATCCTTGCGCAATGGACCACATGGATACAGGGTACTAATTTGGGGGGGCCTGCATTTTTGAAAGTTGGTACCCTATATATGTACCAAACGCGCATGAGTTATAAACAAATAGAACACATTTGTGCGTTCTATTTGTAATTAATAAACGTGTAGTTTGTTCGGGGGAAGATTGTGGGGTTGGATGCCTTTATCACCATCCCTAGTAGCTGCATGCCTACCCTTGTTGTGTAAAAAAAAAAAAAAAAAAAAAAAAAAAAAACCCTCCAATTTATTGTTGGGGAGCACTATAAGCTGGGAAATCGGGACAGTCTGGTGCAAAAGAACGTCCCAGCTAGTACGCACAATTTCGAGCACATAAAGTGTGACTACTTTTGACCGTAAGAATTCCTCAAAAAAAAAAAAAAAAAATTGACGTAAAAAAAAAGAAAACGTTGAGGTGGTAAAAACACTGCTTGTGAAAATGGGTCAGTTTGGTGACTGCACTTTGGGGGCAATGGTAGTCTATGTTGCCGCTGCCACATCCAAACCATATTTTCTTGTGTTTTATTTTTTGTTGCTGGTTGTTGCCCCTCACAAGACCCCATCCACCCTCCTTTCAATAAGTGTCCCAACACCTGCTCTCTTTAACATGAGATCGAAATTTCAGGCCATCACAGGCTCAGGCCTACGAAGGGTTGAGGGCTTAGGTGGCCGACCATGGTGAGCCAATTGGTAGCCACCCCTCTTCCTATACTGCATGATGCCATGCTGGTTTAAACCACTGGTAGCCTACTCAACAATCTTGACACACATGCTCATTAACCAAGGACAACAGAAAGTCTCAGCCTTGGAGAGGTGACCAGACTCGCTTAAGGTATTAAAAAAATATGAGTTTACCAACGTCGGTGATTTATCGCTCTCATCTTTTTCATCAGAATAATCTAAATAAAATCATGACAGGCTAGATGTTGTACAATAGAAAAAAACACTTCAAAATATGAAACTATAAGAAAGCATTTGCGTCGCCACAAACAAAACCGACATGAATGTGACGAATACGACAGCCTCTGCCAGAGTTGAACTCAACAACAGTACTCATGGGCGAGTGGCTACCATCGGTATAGACCCACCGACGTCTACTGTTTGCCACCCCCATGGAAAACCCGCTCCATATGGCCAGGAAAGTCGGGTTTTCGACATGGGGGGGAGCGATGGTTTACTCATGGGCGAGTGGCTACCACAGGTATGCGGCTGGCGACTGGCCCCACTAAGTGAGATGACTAAAGGACCAGTACTCACTTTAGGGGCACACGAGACTGAGGAGGAAGAAGTTGGAGGATAGGAAGCATTGGCAAGAGAATCCAGAGAGGGGAGACGAGGACAAAATCTACAGTGAGGGACAAACTTTAAGGAAGCCCATGCATCCCGATGCCACAAAGGATCAAGAGGGCACCACCCTTACCAAAGCCCCAAAGAGAGAGAGGGCAGTCTGACCAAGGAGTAAAGAACGGGTTGATAGTCATACCAATGCCTATAAAAAAACATTTTAGAGAAGGGGAAAGCGAAGGGGCCTAAGCCCATTAGAGAAATGCAGATTGAAAGAAAAAAAAGAAAAAAAAACAGACTTGATGGGAGATGAGACAAAGGTGTTAGCTGCGACTAAGTTCCTTAAGCAATGGAAGGAAAGTCGGCAGGCAGAGAAGAGAAGAAACTTAAAAAAAGGCTCTGGCAACCTAGTAGGAGTTGGCGTAAGAGGAGAAGGATAAGACCCCAATTGAAAGTATAGTATTGGACGAGTTAAGTGGAAAACTTGGACAAAGGTAAGAGGGAAGAGTGCAAGAGCAAAGGCTGGAGGAAAAAGCGAAGTAGGTGGAATTGGAGGGAGCTAGCATAACATGCAGGTCCTTTTGGGCTTAAGAAGGGACCCAGTACGCAAGATGGTGCTTTGACGAATACGACTGGGGAGCTTCTTTCTCCACCCAAGTGAACGCGTTGATGGACTTCCACAAGGCCCTGGACATAGACTACACTAGATTATATATTGGGAGATGGTCAGGCAATTGGCAAATGTGGAAGGAGGAAAAGAGTGCGAGCAAGCAGGGGTTACCAGGAACAATGAGAGAGGGAAATAAATATTCAATAAGAAGGACCTGACCACTAAGGGATTTGTGGAAGGCTTCTCGTGGGTTAAAAGGACGTTGAAAAGACAGGATGGGGAGACACACACACACACACACACACACACACACACACACACACACACACACACATTCACACACACACGTCGCACAAAAAGGTAGTGTATACTTCCACTTTCAAGCATCCGATTCATTTCATTTTATTCACCCTATCGATTGAAGTAGCGTGTGTCGCTGTGTGATTCGTCACACACACACACAAGTACGAACAAAAGAGTCTAGCAGTGTATACTTCCGGTTCTAACGGAAGATTCATCTGATTTTTGCTCATCCTCTCGACGGAAGTAACATGTAATCGGCCACACAATTCACACCCATTCACACACACATGTGCGCAAACACACACGCACCCACACCCACTCACTCACTCACTCACACACACACACACACACACACACACACACACACACACACACACACACACATACTTTCATGTTCTAGTCGTAGACTTATTCGGTTTTTCTCATCCTATCAATAGAAGGAGCGTGAGGGTCAGTCGCGAGTTTAAGGACTTACCTGTTTTCTCTCTCCCACTCCCTCGTCGTTGTCATAGTCGTCGTTGTCTGCTTGGTGCTTCTTACTAAGTCGTGACGCCTCCTATCCGCGACGCAAAACGATCCGATACATTGAGCAGCATACCGAGATGACAACATAGGGACATGATATGAGCAAGCGTCTACTCTAACAAGTAGGGCGGATGACTACTCAACCTTGCGACGTCATCGACGAACGCATTACAACCCCTCCAAGCCTCCTCCCTCACAAACTGGAAACCACCTAAAGTGTGTGCAGAGAGTTCCTCGTAACTCAAGTACATGGTCCCAAAACCCACGCCCGAAACATCACCATTATCGACTTGCAAGGTCGAGGTAAGTGGTCCTCTCCACCCTCCCTTTTCTCCTCCTCCTCCCCCTCCTTCTTGTTGTTGTTGTTGTTGTTCTTCTTCTTCTTCTTCTTCTTCTTCTTCTTCTTCTTCTTCTTCTTCTTCTTCTTCCCGCGCGTTCCACTTCTACCTCTGCGTGCCTCTCTCTTTTGCTTTTCCCGGTATCCCCCTCTCGCTTTTATGATGCGCTCTTCGTCGATGCGCTGCTACACACGCGCTGTTTGCTTCGACGAGTGCTCAGCCCGAGCACGTGGACCAAAGCTTCGAACCTCGTGCTCGACGTAGAGCAAATTTCGTGGAAACGAATCTGGCTTTTTATCAAAGGTGGATTCACTAAAAGTGAATCAATGGAGAGTTGCCCCGGGATCAAAGAGGAAGATAATAAAAAAAAGAAATGAATCTAACTAATAACAGAAAATTAAAAATAAATTAAAGGAAAGAATCTGACCACCAACTACCATTACCTGCCAGGTGTAATGCCCTCATTTTCAACCGGGCGAGCTTTACTACTAATTCTTATTAACTCTGAATTCAAGGTCACGGGTGCAGGCCCCCGTCACCTGAAGTCGACGTTAAAGCGCAAGTCCCTTATAACAGAAAAGGAGCTAGCTCTCGTCGGGGCAAATTTTATCCCTATGTCTCCTGCTTATCAATCTGCCCCTAAACCTATTGAGTTAGTTGTTACTTTAGGTAGAAGTGGAGCAACCCAGTTACAAATATAGTACCATGATCTATCCTAACCAATGGTCCTAGCCTGTCTCTAAGTTAGTGTGTGTGCACACTTGCCGGTCTGCATGTCTGTCTGAGTGTTCGTCGGCCCGAGTGTGTATGTGACCCGCAAGGGAAATTATTGATCAGGAGGCCCGAAGGGCCGATACTTACCTGTGGCTATGACAATGAGCGTCGCAGCGAGGAAAACACTCAAGTGGCGGGGAAAGAGGTTTGCGACACTTAAGAGCAACGTAAATAATTCGAGTAGCAGGCAGGCTGGTACCACACCAAATAGGGGTAGATGTGTCGGGTACTCGAGGCCGAGCAAACGAAGACAACAATTGACATTTTTAGACGCCCAGTACCGTTAGGTATGTGGGTACCAGTTCAAGTAGCCCGAGTCTAAGGTCTGTACGAGCGATATTAGAGTTTCACAATGATGTTTTCCTTCGAAAGGGATAGAGACATCGATTGCTTGGGTGACCATGTGGTTAGGAAGTCACCGCGCAAGAGGCAACTTCCTCTCCACATATGAGAGGTTGATCTAGAGCCTCAACCTTGCTTACTGCATACGAGTAAGGACAAAGGTACCGTTCGAGGAAGTGCTAACAATCTGGGCACTACCTCAACCTGATGATCACACACTAATAATTGCTCTGGCCATTTAGCAGGTGTGTATATTAATTTGTCTTGACTAATGTACTGACGATTGACTCTCAGTGTGAGTTGTAGACTTACCTAACATAACACCAATCCAATCGACCCCTCGACCTTTTCGGTCGAAGGGTATTACTACCGATTCTAACCATCAGAGCGTACGTCATAATAACACGCGCTCATACTTAATAAAAGTTTCTTACCTGTTTGCCTCGACCTCAATTGTCGACCGTTTTAAGTTCAGACCGACTTCGTCATGGCAATTGACGTCGACTGCAAAAACATGAGCGAATACCCTTGTAAAGGTATTTGCTCCGACAGTGTTCCCAGACCGCATTAAGTGATGTGTCTGTCGTTGGGGAATCTAGAAGCAAACAAAGACGTTCTGACACGAGAAGTTGTCAAAATCTGATTTTATAGATTAAGTTGCGGTTTAAAGACCCTCAATGTCCCCCCTGGCAGGTCCATACGGCTATGATTTTGACCTGGGTGTCCCACACATCCAAAAATGATAATACCCAAGAAAAATTATTCGAAATAAACCTGAGTGGGAATACTAGATCCGTACTACAGTTATGGAGGTCACCAAGGAAGACAATGATAGCCCTCCCCCAAACTTTAGATTTTATTTGTCAGGATCTCGTTGGGTGTCCGATGTGTTAGGAATTATAATTGAGTTTCACTCTTCAGATGCGGACTTTAACTTAAATTAAATTTTATCGTCCCACCTGAAGTTTAATGCGAGGGGATCGACGACCTCGGCCTCAACCCACCAAAGTCGGTTGATCAAGCAGGAATTGTGACCCACCGTGTTATTATTCTAACGGTGTCATGGTATTGGTTACGCAAGATCAGATAAAGTCCTCCTATCAATTTTTTTAAACCTGACTCTTTATCCATCCGATATCTACCTGAACTAATTCCTCCATCAAGAAAGTCTCCCTTCAGGTTTCAGTTCCAAGCCGTAATCGGAAGGCCCGCTGCTTCGTTGTACTTGGTCAGCAGCCCACACTGGGAGTTACGTCCCAACGATGCCTATTTTTCACCACATAATTGGTTATTTTAAGTTGCTCAAATTGACCTCATAGAGTGAATGAATGATGTTTATTTTAACATATATACCAAAGTAATTTGACAAAAAGTTTTCTCCCTTCGTCAGGTTGCCACTTAGTGGATGAACGAACCCCATTGAATGTATATATGAAAAAAAAATCACCAATAAGAATGATTTAATATGATTGTCATATTGTCACTGATCAAATGACATCATCAGAGTGTCATTTAGGGGTCGTGTCTCCCAAACCTCGATCACATGCTGGACAGACACACGTCTCCGCGATCTTTTACGAACAAAATAACCAACTAGAATATTCATTAGAAAAATATAAAAAGGTATTTGTTCAACTCCTTGTCTTCTAAGAAGGCAGAAAAAAAACATTCATTTTGTTCATAACATACATTTCCCTGACTCACAAAAGAAAGAAAAATTTTGACATTTTCATAATCCCTTCTTAATAGTTTTTATGGTATTTTTTCAAAAATAACCACATGAGATCAAGCATGAAAAAAATTGATCAACAAAGCAAAGCACTTTCAGACTGTACATATCACATTTCAACTCTATCTTTCTTGAACTCTTAGTCATTTTTCTAAGCATCCTAGTTCAAGACTTGATAGCCCAGTTTGAACACGCATCCAAGATACACACTTCATCAATTAAAACTAGAAACTGGACCAACTTAAATGTGAAAGTGATAGTGCTCATTGTCGGCATAGCCCATAAATAGATATCAAATATGACTCAAGAGAAATAAAACTTGGTTGAATATAAAATATGAGATTTAAACAACCTGTCCTTTCAAAAATGAAGTTTGAAACTTGAGTTACATCTAACCTCAATTCCTAAAATACACTCGTCAAGTCTTAAAAATATAAACAAGACAGTAAAATCTCATAAAGCTAACGAGTAAGAATAATAAAGTACACACTCTATAATGCCTCAAATATCCTATTTACTAAAGTACAACATTGCATCTAAGGGGAAATAAATAACTAACACGCCATAAATCTTACCTCACACTAGACTACTACAGTACAATGTCTCATCTTAAAAAGGAAAATGTAGGAGCCCTGTTATAGAATTAAAAAAAAAGAAATCAAAGTGTCGTTCATCAACCAGTTAAACGCAATTCTTTCCTAATTCTTCATGTTAAACCCCAACTACTTTAACAACTGGAATCTAAACTTTTTTTTTGTCCGCTTATCGACGTTTCCCTTCATGTCGATAAGCCTCTTGTTTCTATCTGTCTTAGTTAAACCCTCGACCTCATCTTTTTTTTACCAAGGATAATTTTCTTTCAATCGTACCCCTTTCATATAGCGTCAACCCAACTTTTTCCTTTCCTCCTTTATTATCTTGGTCATGTGAAGATGTCTTTGTCAAACTCTTCGTCTTCTCAAAAGAATGAGTTGTTGTCGCTGAGTAAGACATTTTCGTACTCCTCTTTCGTTCATACAAACTTTGAAGAATTTGTCTAACCATTTTTGAAGTCAGTGACTCAATAACTTTAGAGGCATTACGTGGTAATAGGCTCAGCGTTCTTTCCACTCATTCCTACATGCCCTCCACCATCACTTGATGTTTTCCTTTTTGAACTCTCACTCTTCTCCTATCCTTACACCATGCGTGTTTCGGCAATACCCATAATTTCAAATCCTTGCTCCTCTTTCCACTCAATTATCTTGGTGGACTCCATCATTTCTTTTACTAATTTTTGAAAACTTTGTTTAAATTATCCCACCTTCTTCTTCATCACATTCCATTGTCTCTCCCACTTGTCATTCATCATTTTTCAACGGACAAAATTTCCTCGCTTTGCTTGCTTACCTTTCTACATACCTTTCATTCCTTGTTATTCAATATCCCTCTCGCAGTTTCCTCTACTGAAGGAAAATTTTCTATCCTTGGGAGTTGCGTCCTCTTTCCGATCCTATTACCTAATGATTTTATAATTTTCTGTCACCGATATAGGTCGTTGCCTCTGTCCACCGTTCGCACTTTAGTCGCAAGGCTTCCTGTCTCGTCCCTCCTGGTATGTTTGGGTCAATGTGGTTCCTAAATCTGTCATAAACACATGTTTTAATATTGATGCATATTAGGTCATTGGCTTCATCAATCTTGATCTCGTCCACGGCCTAGGACCATTTGAGTTTGGTTTCTTCCCTTCCGTTCAACCTTGCTCAACTTAGGAGGTCTAGGTCCTTCTTCTATATCAATCACTTCTCTACCTCTTTTCCTTTTTTGGTCGTCACACCGCTTTTTCTCAACCTTTGCAGATCAAAGAGAGACTCAATTATCATCATTCGTTTTCTCTCCGCTTCCACTAGCTAGCTCTTCTTACCATCCCTTCAGGACCTTTCTCGTGGTTTTCTTGTCCTTTTTCTAATTGCGCCATTCTCTCTTTCAACTCCCTCACCTGTTTCTGTATGTTGTCTAGTTCCCCTTGCGTTGGCGTACCACTGACTATTCGCTGAGGGTCTTCACAATGACGGTTGAAGACTTCGTTTTCGGAAAACCTCAAGCTCAACAAACCCTCGAGTTCACTCCACGTTCGCGATCTCAACATGGAACCATATACTTCCTTGCTCAACTCCTCATACATGAACAAAGGCAGCATGGTCAACATCGTCCTTTCATCTCACTTCTTTGAAATGTTAAAGTTGTGGTAATCGCGTTGAAAGTTTGGAAGGTCCTTTCATTGAAACAACAGAGCTCTAAGGTCTGGGGGTATTGATTCATCTACAGACTCGCGCGTCAGTATTTTAGCGGGAGTCAAACTGTCATCTTTAGCCATGGTCACCACTGCTGATTTGTACAAGTACACCAAGCGACGAAGCATGAGGCCGTAAGCCAAATATAGTTTTTAATAAGCATCTCTTTCTTATTTTAACAAATTTAAGGGCAATCAATATGCCGCTGTACGAACACATAATCTTTTAGACAACCATCTGACAAAGCAGTTAAAAGGCAGCATAAACACATACGAATCATCCAATCAAATATGTAAAAAAAAAACAAAAAAAAACTTAAGACCATAAATTGCTAGCATGGATCGAAGAAAGTAATAACATTCATTGCCCGCTTACCTTCATTCGAAGCTCATCCCAGTATTCAAACCCTTCGCGTGGATCGTGAAAATAAGTGTATGTGCTAACAATGTAAGTCGTACTTCGAAGTTATCGGTTGAGGAACATGAATCTCGTTTCCTCGTACAGACGGTATACTACCTCGCTCGTATAACGCTTATGTCCTCATTCTTGTACTACTAAAGCGGCATCCGCTGCTGCCTTTACTTTCTCTTGTCCTTTGAAATACTCTTTCACAAGAAACTTGGGTAGGATAACTCGCAACGGTGAGGAGGGGAATACGAACTTATCAGCATCACTGACTTCTATAACAATGGTCACTGACTTATCTCGTCTATGACACTTTTTTTTTGCCCACTTCGCGGCAGTCACTTCAACTAGCTTTAATGGCCTTGCGAGCAGGTTCCCACGTCCCAGTGTTAGCTCGGTACCAAAAGTTATTAAAAAAATGATGAAGTGTACAAAGTCACTTTCACAATTACATTGTCTCCATCATCGTTGAAGCAAGATTCAATCCAAATAATATCCTCATTCAACGACGTGCCTCGCTAGGAACCGATATATTCATCCTCATTGACTAGTCTTGGCAAACAATGATACCTCCAGTCTGCCCTCTGTTTCAAAAAACAATGCTAAATTGAGGTATTCCCTAACATACGGTATTATGACCTTCTTCATCTACCCCTAGGTTTTGCTCACACAAACAAACGTCCAAGAACCATGTCCCATCAATATCCAGAACCCTTCATTTTTACAGTATTCTTTCTGAAAGGTAGTCTTTAAATCATACCTCACTAACAGTGCTCATTTCCAATGTTTAAGACCATTAAAAAGCATGTGATAATATACTGCGATAATAATGCATTTGCAATTTTTGAATATTGAATATCATAAATTCTCATAATGATTGTCACTTATAATAGGGATATAATGTCATACTAGTGAGAACAATAATCAATAATTATAATAGTTGAGTAAGTAAATAGTACTAACAACCAAAGAGATAAGTTTAATTGATAAATGCGTGCATAGTGATGACGAGAAACTTATGGTAACTATTACGATAAACAATAGTCATGTTGTGATCAATAAATTTTTCAACAATAAACGGTTTTAGACACAAAAATAATGAGAGTATTACATTCCACACCCCGGGTTTTGATATAAGTATATTGTGTCAAGGGGCAATGTTATTTTTTAAAATGGTTAACATCTTAGATTCCCGAGCCATGCTCAAGGATCAGGCCTCACGACTTCACCCTCCGATTTCAATATTCGTTCATTGCAGACACTTGTGAATTAGTAGACAACCCCACCATACATATTCCAAGATGACACATTTTATCTCGCGCTGATGAACCCACTTGACACGAAGACAGTCGAGTAATCACCCCCTACTTCCTTACGGCAGGTAGTAACTACCTCTGTCTTAGACCATAGTTTAAAAAAACCTAAATATTTTGTTCCTTCTCAATAGTGATGTAGTCACAATTCCTCAAACGGTTAGGTGCTAAAATTTCACTATTGACTAGGAACATATTTCAGGCGTGAGTCTCACTACTACTTTAGAAGACGAATTTATAGCTCGTTCAAGCCATCTTCCGGGGAAAGGATAACTTAGGATTGCAACTCCCCCAAGGGTAGAGTCTATACACTGACCACCTCTTGAGATAATCTCTTCTCTCAAGAAGTCGGTCATTCAATTCAACTTCGACCCCACGTCGAACGTGGACTCTGCGTAACACTTCTGCTCTTTACAAAGAGAACAATCCAACCATACAGGTTCAAGTGAATAGACATAAACGGATATTCATATTTGATTAACTTATAATGACGGATTAAGGCATACAATCTTAAATAAATAAACTCAGATGGGTAACTCAGACGAGTAATCATAAATAAAAATGTGTCAGGTAGAAAGTCTCATATGAATAGTATTAAATAAGCTTGACTCGAATAAACTCACGCGAATGGATAAATTTACATAGATAAACTCAAATGAATGACCTTAAAAGAAAGAAATTTAAGCGCTTAGATTCAATTGGATATGTTCATGTAGATGATCTTGGACTAGATAATTTCTAGCACGTAACCTCATATCTGAATCTTGCCACCAAGTTAAACATAAACAGGATGATTTAACATCAAACTCCTTACTGTCTTACTGACTGCATTTAGGATCAAGAACCTATGGTTGCCCCTTATGGACGGAGTCAATCTCTGAAATAATCCAAAGGACGAACTCGACCCACATTGACTCTTTCTTAAAACTGAACTTTTATTAAAAAATCATAGCAAATGAGTGTCCTTACTGACACTATTCATGTTCCGACCTCCTTGTATTCCCGGACATATTTTTGACTCATTAGTATTCTATCATAATTATTTTTTTCTTTTTTGCTATAGTTGATCGACTGATACTTTACTTATGAACAAAGGAAAAATTGTGTCTACCCGGGATATAAGCCACAGGGATTGTCTCATACCTATCTAGATCGGTTATCCCTAAGGAGGTGCCAATATTTTTCCTCGACTCCCCTTTCTCTTCCCAGACGAATATCCCCTTCATTATGAATATCGTTATTGACAAGGGGAGTGATATTGAAAACATCGTGATATACTCCCCCTTGAGGGTGTTTTTACCTGACGACCTAGACAAGTGACAATATTTTTAAATAATCTCTTTGTACAACAGGTATGAAATCAGCTCGCACAATTCAATCTGACATAGGAAGAACAGTGTCAGGGTGATACATAATCTATGATTTGTTGGCGCAGCCGGAGACACTACGGGAGGGTCAGACACATGAGGCATCGACGGAGGAAGAGATGGTCGAGGCGGTTGAGAAAGGACAGTCAATTGTTGAAAACGGCGTGTCATGAAAGAAAAGGGGGAAGTGTATGTCATTGGATAAATACGAGGAGGTGGTTCAAAACGTGGGGGCGAAGCGCCGTAATGTTGTTCGTATTTTTAAGAGTAATAAGTCATTCTCCCAAAAGATGGTATACGCTCGCGCAAGTCCTCTTGACGTCGGTGCAATCTCACCCCTTCCCATCTCCCTTCCTCCTCCTCTTCTTCCTCCTGCTCTTCTCTTTCCATTGTCAAATCAATAAGTTTTTTTGTGGCCTTCCCCTGCCATCCACCTCTACCCCGTCCAGTTCCTGATTCACGCGGCATGGCTGAAAGTATTACCTAGAGAAGTGTCCAAAGCGGTTAGTCACCAAGTGATTAAGGCAATGCTTATGACTGGGGACACGTATGGACACGAGGAGATTTCAAAATGGTGGTGTAGTATAAGCTACCAAGTTATTTAGTTTATGTAATGAGTCCTTAATAAGGACATCAGAAAGTAGGAGTATATGGCTGTCGTAGGGGTAGAAAGTGTTACACTAGAAAAGGAATATCGTAGTAGAAACCTCTCGGTGAGACTTGATAAGACTTGTCAAATCCTATTGTGCCGACCGATTCCTCCACTATCCCTATCGACCCTGCTTTATGAAAGATTTCGTGATCCTTAGTTATTAGCTCGTATGCCCTCTCATAAATAGACAAAGGAACAATTACCTATATGGGGGGAGGTGATAGAAGCATAGATTAAGGCTCGCAAAACTGATAGGCGAGATACTTCAACTTGTACTCGTTTTATCTCAAAAGACTTCCCTGAACTGAAACCTGTATTAATAGAACAATAAGGGGCATTAATACTCTTGGTAACTTTGTTACTAATTAGCGAGAACTATATAGTACTTCATCGTTTGTTGTCGTTTTGCCAGGGCTTCAATTAACCAGACCCAGTTCCGTTCACATAGGACTCCGGCAGGCAACTGAAGGTCCCCCAAAACGGCATCACCTGTCGCACACAGTGGTCCCGTACACTGCTACAAGTGAGGAACCTCACGATCGTGTCACGCATGATTTTTCTGAGTGAAAAAAACCAGTCACCACTCCGACCGTGCGTTGTCATGCCAAATACTCTTACAAGGGTATATGGCGTACTTTTTGCAAGTAGCACGCAGCGCGGCTCGACGATGGTTGACGACGCAAGCGTGGGGAAAAGGTAAGTCCATGCCCGCATGAGAGCGGCATGCGCGATGTAGTGACGGCAAAGTGAGGACGTCCGGAGTCAAAGGGAGAGTGATGTCACAGTCTGGCGGCAAGGCCCTCCCTTGTCTATCGCCACATTTTTTTTTGATTTTTTATTTTTGAAATGTTTATTTTTATTTGATTGCTTTCAACTTTTAGCCATTAAAATAAGTGTTGGTTCCGAGACCCGCAGCGGAGCTGACGGGTTTTAGTCCGGTTGGTACACCGGTGGACCGGCGAAGTACAGGGCTAAGTTCTAAGCCCCGCTGCAGTCAGGCGGTCGGGGTAGCCGGGAGCTTTACAGCATAAGCCAATACTATTATTTTTTTAAAACTACTATTTCACTTGTTTTCGTGAGGCAGCACCGGGGCCTTGCCCCTACCTTTTGGTTTAAGGTGCAGGCCTTTGTGGCCTGTCCGATCCAAGCGAAAGACATTGCCTGATGGGGACGGCACTATTGTGGGTGCGCCGCTCGCCGTTCATGGTCTGCCGTGAAGAGGGTTGAGTGTGGGCATGCCCACCGGGATGCGAAAGATAGTGACCCATGTCTGGGCGGGGGCACCGGTGGGAGGCTGTCGTAGTTTTGGCTGTGCGGCCGGGCTGTCCCAGCAGCTGTTCCCATGGGACAAATTTTACTTCACCCCGACGTTTCTCATTTGAGTGTTTGCCCCTACCACCAAGATCTGCACCGAGACAGCCTCACCGAGGCTCAAGCTGCAGGCTTGCAGCAGGCCGGGGGGCGCTGTGGGGAAGAGTGCAGCCAAACTGCTGCAGTTCGTCTGTCGGGTCTAAGCATAGGGCGGAAAAACCAGGCCATCTAGTAGCTGGTTCCTTCGGAGGTTTTCCCTCGGGGCCATGGGACCACGTGCTGCGGGGGGGGGCTGTTGCAGCGGCCGCTCACCTGCGGAACCTTCTCCCACGCTGGTTCTTCAAATCTCTCATTTGCTGCTACCATCAAGATTTGTACCGGAACCCGCTGCATATGGTTCAGGCCGAGGCACTGCAGTATACCCGGGGCCCTCCCACTGGTTGCAATATCAGAGCCTCGCGTCGTGGCACTGCCAGTTTCGGGGATGATCAGCCTGACATGCAAGTAGATACACACTCTAGCGGATTCCGGCTATCATGACCATCGGTCCCCTGCCTGTACCGAGTAGGACCCGTGCGGAGTAAGGGCAGCGGTGTATGGCTTAGAGCAGGAAGGAGGCAGCAGAAGGTGGGGATGAATCAGGGCGCAATCTCACGCCAGGTACATTCGCAGAGCGGAGATGGAGAAAAAGATGATGAGGCAAGAGCAAAGTGAGTGTAACTTGTCCGTTTCTTGATGAAATAGGGCAAGTGAAGATGCTATTTCGTGATTTTAGGGGCAGGCGACCTCGACTATGAAGTTAGTTTTAGGAGTAGATTAGTAGAGATGGAGTTAGAGGAGAAATAACGTGCGCGGAGATGGCGAAAGTGGAGGAGAAGGGAGATGGGAAAACGTATAACTCGCTCGTTTCTCTACGGAATCAAGCGAGGGAGGAGTCGAGATCGGGGTTTTGGAGGGATGTGAGTAGGATGGGGAGGTTAGTTTTGCTATATGATTAATAGATACAGAGTTAGTAGAGGAAAGTGGTGCGTGGAAGAATCGGGAGAGGCGTTGAGGAGGGAGCGGAAATTCGTGATTGTTACCGTTCCTTTATCATTTTTGGTGGGCTAAGTTGCTGCACTGAGTTTCCGGAACATCACCAGCTGATCTACGATGTCGGATTCTGGTTTAAAAGGTTGGTTCAGGTGTTGCCACAAACAGGAGTTGCGGGGGGGGGGATATGTGGCAAGGCATATTTTCGTGTTCTAGCGGAAGATTCAGGCTCTTCTTGCGTGTTTGAACAGGGTGCTCGTTTGCGTGCGATTAAGAGGAAGGGAGAGAGAGGTTTACCTCTTCCAGGTACTGTGGATTTTGGCGCCTATTGCGTTGCTGGTTGTCTTCTCAGCTCATCGGTCGTCGCTGGAGGCGAACTGGTCGATATATGGCTGCGACCCTCTTTTTGAGCGCTGTCGCTCCTTTGACCCATGTGTGTATTCTCCTCTCGACGACTGTGTTTTTCTGAACCCGTCTGAACCTGGCCCTACCATATAGCCAGGTGCATTACAGAAAACAAGACATGATCGTGGAGATCAGGCAATCACCAAGGAGGGAACCGACCTGAGCTAAGTAACAAGTGGGAGCAGCGGTAAGGAAAGGAGAGAGAGAGAGAGAGAGAGAGAGAGAGAGAGAGAGAGAGAGAGAGAGAGAGAGAGAGAGAGAGAGAGAGAGAGAGAGAGAGAGAG
>BFEA01000311.1:1140602-1157136 GCA_003427395.1 Chara braunii | reverse complement strand
AGAGAGAGAGAGAGAGAGAGAGAGAGAGAGAGAGAGAGAGAGAGAGAGAGAGAGAGAGAGAGAGGGCTGTTTGCAACCAATTGGGTGAGTGGTTGTGGCGGGCGCACCTTGCCTTTGGAACTAGCATTGCAGAGGTAGAGGGGGCAATACAGGTTGAACAGATTGGTGAGCTGTTGGCCAAACTGTAACAGTTTTGATAGATATCTCACCATGTTTAGCGGAACATTTAACCTCATTCTGCACTTGCTGATCCTCGTTGGATTGTGCTTCTGCCTGTGAGGTGTACTCCTTGCCTCGACGTACTAATGGTTTTCCTCCCTGTAGTTATGTTTTCCTAAGAACGAATATGTTTGACGCCGTCGAGCAGTCAGCTGTGTTTGTTGACAGAGTGAAAAAGGGAGGGGAGGATTCAGTCTACATGCTCAGGACATGTGTCGTTCCTGGACTGTGTATTGCAGCAAGTCCAGCCAGAATCTGCAGCGATGACTTGAATTGCGTGTTACTAGTCGTCTGAGGCTGATGTGGGACTGCTGAACTTCGGCGGTGCTGCTGATGTGGGACTGGTGTTACTGTTTGAGACTGACGCGGCCACGCAAGCTTGAGAGGGATAGCCATGCGGTGAGGCCATTACAGTTGTGACACATTGGGGCCGTGCAAAAATTATCATTACTATACTCCCTGCAGTATCGGGTTGTATACGCAGTAAGTTGCTGTGTCTTCTGTTGGAAACTACGCTGCGGTGTGTAGCTACTGCTCATATGGCGGTGCACAGTTGCTGAGGACTGTGTATGTTAGTGAGGGAGGGTGCTGGTCCACCTGCCGCCGAGGGCGTCTCATGGGCACTAGTAGGTGATACTTGAGTGTGCTCCGTCGCAGAGCTAAAATGTTACTATTGGCTGATGGGCTGCATGGCCGGTTGAATGGCAGAGTTGTGGAGTGAGCCTGCGAGGTAGAGACTTGTCTGGCTGGCTGGCGTGTCGCCCATCTCGTCAACTGGAATCGGCGCCAGGCAACA
Source organism: Chara braunii (assembly GCA_003427395.1). Classification (NCBI taxonomy): domain Eukaryota; kingdom Viridiplantae; phylum Streptophyta; class Charophyceae; order Charales; family Characeae; genus Chara; species Chara braunii. The sequence goes on along the minus strand of BFEA01000311.1, from coordinate 1,156,121 downwards.
GTAGGATGGAAGGCTAGTTGTTGTACGACTTAGTCCATTGGGCGAGCTAGCTGCAGATGAACCTGGGGCCTGAAGAGTTGTTGTTGACTGATGCGTTGTCCAGCCAGCTGAATGGAGTAGTCAAAGGCGGGCCATGAGCTTATGGGCTTATCGGTCGCCATTGCACTTGGGGCAGCGGACGCAGGGGAGTGACTGCGATTGCTAAGGAGGAAGTATTGTTGCGATTTAGAGGGTAGTCTGGAAGTCAACGGTCAGCATTTATGGCTTAGTTTGACCGTGTCTTCTGCATTCTGGCTACCATTGCGGGGCCCTCAGGCGCATCAAGGCAACAAGGCCCTCTCCTGAGAGTTGAGTCTGTTCCCTTCTGATATCTCGAGAGTCTCAGACCCCTTATTCTGCCTTTCTAAGTCTAAGTCCAATGAGAGGAAGGCGGCAGGCGGGATTGCAACCCGTAGGACCGCAGCAAGACTCTATGGGAGTCAGCCCACTGATTGGGGGAGCCCTGCCGGAACTCAGGAGGAGTTCTGGAGGCAGGGAACTGGGAGGTAATCATTGCTTTCCCTCTATAAACCCAGTTATAACCCCTATCTGTATTTCCCATTGCATCTCTGACTGAGTATATGGTGTGCAACCTTGCTTTGACTTTTGTTTGACTTTCAAGACGTTGAATCAGACTAAGTAAAGGAATGTCTGCTCAATTTCAGTTTCAACTTTGTTGATTGTGTGAAATCAGACTGTTAAAAGAAACAGCATATGGGAAGGTAGGATGACGGACTGATTTGCATGATGGTTGACTGGGTCATTGAGCCTGGGTGTTACGGACTCCGCCAGGGCTCGATCCCTGGTCTATCTTTTGCTGTTTCAGCTGCATCCCGTTTTCGGCCTGGCACCCTTTTTCCAAACCCCTCCTTTTGTACCGTAGGATTTTGGACAACTGGCGCCATGCTGCAATTCGGGCGCCACTTTCAAATACTGCATTTTTCAGTTCTKCCCTCGGGGCCTTTGCAGAAATGCCCCTAGTACCGTACGTGTCACCGGTACTTATACCGGCTCCCCGTACGGTACGGGGACCAGTCTGGTACCAGTTCTCTGCTGCTGTACTCGTACTCAATGTGACTTGCTGTTTTCGGCATTGGGGAATCCAAAACTTCGACTTTGTGCCTTGCCACTGTGTCTGCGTCCGATCCTCAGTCCGAGGTTGCGTTCTATAGCCAAAAGCCGCATCCCAAATGTAAGAGCCACATCCCACAGTCAAAAGGGGCATGTTCCACAGAAGAAATGTTATGACTCACAAACCGAGGGCCCAACACGCCAATGAAAATTTGGGAAAGTACCGGGTTTTGATATTCTAAAGCAAACAGGCTGTGGGCATGTGGTACTAGTCCCAAGTCAAGCCAAAAGAAGCAGAGTCCGTGGCGATCTGAAGCTCAGGCCAAATCAATATAAGGACAGACTAACCACAATTCAGACAGAATGCTCATTTGTGAGACGTGTGAAAGTCTTGTTGAATCACTTGTGCGCTTTTCGCGAGTGGCATGCGCAAGATTTCTGCTGGGCAGCGCTGTGTTGAGAAGGAAGGTGGCCATAGCCGCATAGCTAATGGTAGGAGACATAGCTGATTAGTAGCGGATGTATTTAGAGTCAAGATTCTCAAGTGGAGAGAGAGAGAGAGAGAGAGAGAGAGAGAGAGAGAGAGAGAGAGAGAGAGAGAGAGAGAGAAGAGAGAGAGGAAAAAGGGGGAGAGAGAAAGGAGAAGGGAGGGAGAAGAGACAGATACAGACAAACAGACAGACAGACAAAGACAAACAAAGACCGACAAAGACAGTCAGAGAAGTAAATACAGACAGATAAATGCAGGTCAAATCACGTAAACAAACAGACGTACAGACACAAACAGACATGCACAAAAGAGAGAGAAGAGAGGAAGACTGAGGGGGATAGAGAAGAGAATCACCTACCTTTGAAGAGAATATTGGTATTAGGTTACTGTATTCTGCGTTGTTGACTGCTTAGTGACTGGATCCCCGCAAATGTTTAAAGGTGGTAATTTGTTGGAACTGCCCATATCTGGACTCTACATCTCTGGTCTCCAGTTTGGATTTCGTGCGATCTCTCAATCTGTGACTGTGTGTGCGTGTGCGTGTGCGTGTGCGTGAGAGGGAGAGAGAGAAAGAGAGACAAAGATGAGGGTGAGGATATCGCGAGGAACATGTATTGACAATGTTCTACAAAGATTGACATCTTCATGATTTCGGTTTCATTGCTGACGTCAACAACTGCATTGTCAATTCGTAGGCTGGTCGTAGTTGTATGGCAGTAGTCTGGGCGCCGAACATTGAGTAGGAGCGAGACTCCCAATATTTATGTAGTGACGGTGAGAGTGTGCTCTCCTTGACAATCGGATTCATCGAAACAGATCGGTGCAATTCTGGTTTCTTGACAGTGACGAACTTCCTGGTTTTCAATGTGATTTGACAATCTGTAAGATGTTATTTCGCCATTGCACATTTTTCTTGTATTATTATTATTATTATTATTATTATTATTATTATTATTATTATTATCAGGGTTACCAGCCCGTACGTACGGAGGCCCCCGGGCGGACCTCCGTACGTTCGGGCGTTCGGGGTCCCGTGCGGGGTCCAAACCCGATGACGTTTGGCCCCCGCCAAAAAATATTTCGGGGCCTAAATTTTTTTTTTTTTTTTTTTTTTTTTTTTTTTTCCTATGAGTTCTCTATGACGTGAGGTACATGCCTATAAATTTTCAAGTCATTTGGCCTAGCCAAATAAGAATAAAAAATCGCTGAAGATGGCGGTGTCAAAACGTGCTCGCCCACGTTTTTTTCACTTTTTACTTTTTGTTTTCACTTTAGTTCGGGGTCTAAACAATTTTATTATTTTTTGGAACTTTTTTAGTGGGTTTTCTATTATGTGAAGTACACATCTGTAAATTTTTAGGGCATTTAGCTATGCCAAAACAAAATGAAAAATCGCCAAAGATGGCAGTGTGGAAAACATGCTCGCGCACTCACTAAATTTAATTCTCTTTTTATTTTTGTCTATTTTTATGATTAGTATTTTTTCTGTGTATTTTATTTTTATTTCAAATTTGGTAAGGAATTCGGCCGTAATAATCGGGCAAATCTTGTTTAATTTATTTTTCTCCATAACATATCTTTTTTTCAGATTTTTTTGATGACCTGTTTTTTTTTTTTTTTTTTTTCCGCTTTCGGCCCGAACGACCGAGCGCATCCCCAAGGGGTCCCATACGTTCGGGCGTTCGGGTTCGGGTGTTCGGCCCGTCCTGAACGTCGGTTACCCTGATTATTATTAAATAACGCTACTAGCGTAATTGTAAATGGTGACCCCAACAGGCCTCGGACCCGCCCTAAGTAAAGGTGGGCCTGAATGTCCATGAGGGACTCTTACCTCAACATTTTTCAATATGGGTCTCGGGAAGGTGTTGCACGCTAGTTGGTTGAAGTGAAGCCTGGGCCTCACCCTGGGCTCTTCCAAGAGAAGCAGTTGCGTCAGGTAGTTGAGCCCAATACGTGGGTTGTTGCGCCCAGGGGACATGCAGTGTGAGGGCGGCACATTACGAAGTGGCCACGGACCACTGAGGACGCAACATTGTTCCGGCACCCGCCTCGCGGGTCGACACAAGCGCAACGAACATTCAAAGCCTGGGTAATCTTGGGTATGCCCAATTATAAAAGGCCGAGGCTCTCAACTACAGACATGGGTTTGGGTGCAAACGTCGGGCCACGCGCAGATACTGAGCGGCGTGGATTGCAGCCAGACAGCGGGACACTAGCGTGCTATGGTTAGGCATGTAGAGTCGCAAGCACGCGCCCGCACAGTCTTGCAGATAGGCAGGACAACTAGCACACACACATGGTCCTAGAGAACAAGCATAACAACAAGCGGGTTGCTGTGACCAGAGCTGTGTGGTGAAAGCAAAGGGAATGCATGTAGACTAAAAGGGGGGGAGTGCCATAAAAGAAAGTAGGAAGAGTGAGAGTAAGAGAGGGAAAAAAGGAAGAGAGAGAAAATGAGGAAAAAAGGAGGAGGATGAAAGACAAAGGAAATGGGAAGAGTGAAGGAGAAGCAAAGAGAAAGAAGAGAGCGACAAGAGGAGGGTTTTGTCAAAGAGGGACATCAATAAAGAACAAAATTCAACATCTGCTTCTCTTTGATCTTTTGTTTCTTCCAAGATCATTAAAAAACACTTACATGATACTACCTTTATTATTGTTATTATTATTGTTATTATTATTATTATTATTATTATTATTATTATTATTATTATTATTATTATGTCTATTATGTTTATTATTAATATTATTACTATTATTGTTACTATTATTATTGTTTTTTTTAATTATTACTAATATTCTTGTTTGCTTATTATGATTTATTATTTATCTTTATTATTTTATTGTTGCTATTATTGGATATCATATGTTAAACAGAGACCAAAGATAAATAGAAAGCGGGGCATTGGAAATGAGAGAGACATTATCACCTGTGATGGTGCCTACCTCCTCCACCCTCCTTCATTCTTATCATTGTTTGATTCTCTCAAAACACATGCCTCTTCAACTATAGTAATTCATGTGTTCCCATTGAGATAATGTTGACACTTACCAACCTTAAGGTTTAGTCAAAGAATAGCATAGACTAGACATGACAAAAAACAGGGCGATTGGGGGAGCTTTGCCAGAGTTCAGGAGGAACACTGGACGCAGGGAACCATGAGGTATGCATGACTACCCCTTTCCCGTATACCCATACAAGCTACGACCTTTTATTGGATTGCGTGCATGGTTGTATGATATACGGTTCGTGCTTTCTTCAGGACTAAGATAATCAAAATGGAAAAATGATGTATGATTGAAGTGAGAATCCTGACTTAAGGAAGAAAGGAGTCTAAGTTAACCAAGAAGCAACCTAGACTGTTTGGACTTGAAGAGTAAAAGCGGTGCGATGAAGACTCTTGTGCGAGCTGTCGTGTTGCTTGTGTATGCGCTAATTTAACTAAGGACAAACGGTGGGGTTCTTTTGTGTGAATTACCTTGCTATCGGCTTAATCGATTGTTATCGCGAAGGACAAGTTGTCTAACATTTAGAAACGGAAGTGGGAGGCTCTTGTGCAGGTCGCCCAATTAACTTATCGGACTAGTTTTGAAAGGTTGTAGAATGTTGTGGTATGGGTGTGACGCTTGCCATTTGAGGCTCGGTTGAATGACATAACCGAACAGGTGGCAAGGTAGTCTTGTGTGAGCTACTTTACCACCTTGATTACCTTGGGATCTGCTTGATGTTGGAAGGTGGGGGAAAATTTATGTGCGATCTATTCCACTGCCCGTTTGAACTAACGGCGATTACTAAGTAAAACCGTACGACGAGAGGGTGAAGACTCTTGTGCAAGTCCTCACTCTGCTCGTTTGGGATATTTGCATAATATGATTGGTGAACAGTTAAAATAACTTCGACAAAAGTTATTTTACCAGTCACATATGAATCAAACAAGTAATAAGAAACTCTTGTGTAAGTCTTCTTAGTACTTATTCGATACCCGACTAACTAACTAAGAGAAAAGGTGGCGTGCGGGAGATTAAGCGATGGTTGGATACTCCTGTATGAGTAATCCTGATATTCGTCTACATATAACTAATGATTTTGGTTGATTATTAACAATATGTTTATTCGATACTAAGCCAAGGGATGAGGGATTTTAGTATCAACCTATCTTATGATTATCAGCTAAAACAAATCCACTCTTTACACTTACTTCAAGTTGTAGTAGTAGGAGGCTCATGTGAGAGTCATCCTATTACACACTTGAATCTAAGACTGACTAACATCGTACGAGTAGTGAGGAGTCACCGTGCTACTCCTCCGACAACTCACTTACCCTCAGATAGTATGAATCACCGAGTGAGTAATAGGGAGGCTCATGTGTGGGTCATCTTATTGCTTGCTTGAGGACTGGACTGCTTATTACCAAAGGAAGTAATAGGGGGGTTCCTATGAGGGTCATCCTATTACTTGCTTGATTCCGCAATAACCGACTAAGTAACATACTCATGTAGGAATATCCCAATACTTGTCTTTCGTTTAACTATCCTGATCTCAGACCGGTTGTCTTCAAAAGGGCGGTAGGATACCCCTGTGCGGGTCACCCTATTGCACTCTTGAAGTGGACTGTGGATTAATCGAGTGGTAGTAGGGGGCTTATATGTCGGTCGCCTACTACTAACTCGAAATCCATACTAATAGAGAGGAGATAAAATCCAAGCCATTCCGAATTATGATTAAAACAAGTAGTGAGGTGCCCCGGTAGGAACCTCTCGACTATTTGTTTTACCAAGTAGAATGATACTTTTGTGTGAGCTATCCGGCTACTTATATGAAACGGATCTTATGTATTGGGTTCTTACTAACCGTTTGTATTTGCATTTAATGAAATTGGAAAGGTGGTCGAGTACTCATGAGCGAATTATTCGACTTTCTGGTTGATTAAAAGATTGATTGGAATTGATTGAGTAACAGAAGATTCATGTCTGAATCGATCTACTACTTGCGTATGTCGGGACGAACATAAGAGAAAGGAAAGGGCAATGCTCCGGTTGAAGCAGGACTTCACATATCTAGAAAAGAACAAAGAAAGAAGTTAGACCGCAAAAAAATACTAAGAATGATAGGAGTTGCCTCAGAGTCCATATCCGTTCGTGACTTTCAGAAGGAAAGCAACGACGATAGTGAGTTAAATTCAACTACGTAAGCACCAAGGAGGGTGCTTGTTCCAAAGAGAGAAGAGGAGATGACAGAAAGTAGAGGAAATATGACTTTCATAAAGATGACTTAGGGCACAAGCATGAAACTCCTTTAGAGAAAAGAGGAAGAGACAGGCGACTAGGGATTCGACTTTCGGATGTCGATCTTAGAGCTCATAATCTTGATCGGAGGGTTTGACCCTCAGATACCAATGAGCAGGGAAAGCAAGTGGGGATGATGAATTTTTGTTGACTTGTGTGTGTGCATGTCCCTGTTTGATCTACTGCAATTAAAGAAGAGGGTCTACGAAAAATACCCAATTGTCTGTTATCTTTCGATAACATTTCAGTTGTTGCCGATTCAGCTATTCCCTCTTGATTTGATACCCACATCTGAAAACATACCCTGTAGTTAGTAAAAATATCACCTGTGGTCATTGCGTGAATGGTCTTAGTCACTCTCAAGGGTCTTTTGAAGAAACGTGAAGAAATGTGAAGGGGTCGGGCTTCATGTGTCTCAGGAAAGATAGAGTTGTCAGACATGGTTTGAAACGTGAGAGACAAGGTCAATTATGTGGATTGATGGTTGACGCCGTTAGTGCATGGCGTTTGAACTGTATTTTCATATTTTGTGTAGGTTTGTACAGTGCGTGGTTTTGGGTTAAACTGGGCTTGGTCTCTGAAAGAGTGTCGGACGCGCCACACTTGTGAAAGTGGAAAGGACTATCGACGATAATACCCACATATTCATTATTGTCTTATGAAAAATTTATATTTGTCTGTCATTCAATAAGTCATAGAATGTTTTTGGTAAAATGATGGTTCGATCGATACCTTGTAAAAATAAATAGTATACTATAGAGATACAAACACATTTTACCTCCACAAATAACGTTTTATTTCATTCATTGATTCAAAAGCGGAAATAGACAGCCTGTTAAAGTTTGACTTGAGAATCTATAAGTCCAAGGTAGGGGAATCAACATCCTAAGCCCGATTGTCTAGCAGGTCAGTCCTAGGTGTCTTACCGTGCATACCTCATTCCTATGCTGGGACGATCGAGCAAACGCCCTCGTCGACCTACCTCTACGACGACAAGTAAAAACTTTCGCATATGGGTCAGTAACTCAGTAGGGATACGTCGTCCGAAGGGTGGTGACAGCCCCTTGCGTAGAGGTAAGTTGTACCTCGTGGGGCCCCGACTTGTCATGGGGTGCCATGAGAGGTATAACCGGCGCGCTATCGAGCGCATCGGTCCGACACTGCACAAGGGCAGTGCGGGACCCTCCCGGCCGTGTCACGCAGAAGTTGGTTTTTAATCCTTCGTCACAAATATACACGGAGCTTCCGCAAGCCGCTCCGGCCGAGTGCGCTAGCCATATCTCCCGCGAGCCCCTACGACAGGATAGGGCCTACGTGAGGCACGACTTACCTCCACCTTACGGGAGYTGTCACYTCCCTTCGGTGGGCGTATCMCCGCCRAGCTACCAGTCCACARTACGAAAGYTRATCAGTTGCRATCGCARAGGTGGACCAGCCGAGGGCGTTTCTCGTTCGCTGTAGCATAGGGGGTACGCGCGGTAATACGCCTCTATCGGACCCGCACGCGAATCGACATCTTGGGGGGGTTGAAGTCCCAAGCGCGGATCGTCGTCGGTTGACTAGGACGCATCCCACACACCATGCGCACACCACTCTATATAACATAAAAATAAAAACACCCATACCTACACGCATATATATACGAAACGACAGAGGACAAACAATGCGACAACACTCCTAGTCCCTTAGTAGCCAACCCATAACTCTCCGATGCGGAAATTGGATAGGCGTCGCGCGCGAGACTTAGTATAAAACCGTGCGGACGCAGGACTAACTCATATCGACTCGCAATGCAAGCATACGCAAGCGGTCGCAATGATGGCGTACTATGTAGTACCGATACTCGCGCGGTCGTCGTTAATCTCGAGGGCCGCATTTGATACTCAAGTGTCGGCTGACACGCGCCTTGAGGGTTAATCTCTCAACGCTGGACAACCGCCAAGCGCGGTTGAAGACCACGCACCCTCTTCTGCACTTCGTGCAGAGTGGGTGGTATACAGATCCGTACCTGTGGTGGTAGTCACCTCTTACTGCCCTGGAGATGAGCCCCACTCCAAGCCTGGGCAGAAGCCAAGGGGTTTGACTTTGACGGCTGCCACGGACTACAACGTCGAACTATAAAAATTAACAAGCAAAATCATCAAATAAATAAATAAACATCCCACCACTTATATATCAAAATATATATTGAGATAACAACAAAAGAAGGGGAAACATAGACCCATCAGGTATGCAGATCGTGCGACACATGATTGTCATTCTCACTGCCTCCAAAGTATGGTCCATATACCAAGCTCCAAAAAATACTGACCTGCATAAAATACAGATACACATAATAGCCACATTGCCATACACCAATGTGGTGAACTTTACTATTCTCTGTAACTCAGATCATGCCTCACATACTCAAGCGTCAGTCATAATTCAACTCTCCATAAATCTCATAACTTCTTTGTAATGACCATTAAAAAAAGTTCGGTTAAAATCCTCAAAAAAACATATCAAATCACAGGGCTAAGGCGGTAAAGTTGAGGTACAGGTGTATGCAAAGTTGTGTCGTGAGCCGATAAGTCGGCAATCAACCAACCCACCTGTTATCAGTGATAACAGAAAATTATCCTCGTAGGATCAAGCTGAAACTAGTCCAAATCCTGAGTCAAACGATCAAAAGAACCTGTAACACAAGACATGTCAACGCCCTAAGCTAAAACCATAAGCCCCTGGAGAGTTGTCCCCATACCACAATCTCTCTCAGAGTCTCTCCTCATAGCTAAGCCTAAGTCTACCTCTAAGCAAGCGCCCAAAGAAAGGTAGACTCATGGAAAAATCTCCCCTATCCAGGTTGGATTACCAGAATCGCGACATGTCGAAATATAATTCAACTCCCTTAAACTAAGAAAATTTCGGCAGCGCTTCCCGTAGGAAAAATGTCTTCCCAGAATTTATACAAGCTCAAATATGAACACTGAAATAATCTCTAACTTAAGAAAGTCCAATTTTTTCCAACTCCCTGTTTTAGCAAAAATTTGGGCAGCACTCCCTTTAGAAAAAGAGACCTTCCAGATTTTTACTAAGTCGGATATAAAGAAAAAACAAGTTGAACTTTGACAAGTCAAAAATTGACTAACTCATTGGATTTGTAGAAATTTCGGCAGCGCTTTCCGTAGAGAAAGTAGCTTGTCAAGATTTATACAAAGCCAAGTATAAAAAATGATCCCAGAAAATGCAAGAATTGACCTAAGTAAAGAAAACTATCACAGAAAATGCAGGAATTGAAACTAACTCCTATCGCTCTAGCACGTGGCGAGCATCTAAAACAGCTACCTACCAATCTGAAACTCAGATTAGATAGTCATCTCACTCAGCCACATGCAGGCCAAGCCACAAAGGTAAGTACTCTCACCCGCCCAAAGTAAATCTGGACAAACAATAGTTCATAGTCTTTCATGATTTTACCCTTTATACCCAGCTTACATAAGGCATAAAGTCAGGTCACCCAAACTTATGGAATGAGTCCAACTTAGCCAAAGTATACACAAACACAGGGCATAACAACTTTTCTCTTCTTTGGGCATATGACTAGGCCATTCTAGTCGCCCTGAACTGTTTAAGGTATCCAAGTTATATATAATTGTCTGCACTTAGTCTTCTAAGGTTGCATATGACTGAACCAACCTTAAGTTCATTCTGCCCCATCTTACCACCAATTTACTCTTAATTAATACTCTCTTCAGGTTATGATAAGCTATAGTCAGACTGCCTAAACTTATAGAATAGTCTGAATGACGTGTTCTTAAATAAAATAATAATAGAGTATAGCCAAATTATAACCTTTGGGTTCCAGCAAGTGCGGGCTTTGAGTCAGACCACCTGAACTTACAGAACAGTCTGGCTCTCTGCCTGATTCGTTTCTCTCTGATCCAATTTGTGCGTGACATTGGGCTAGATCACCTGAACTTACAGAACGATCTGCCCTCTATCAGGTTCATTTTCTCCGAATAAAAGCAGGAAGAGGCTAAGCCACCTAAGCTTATAGGACAGCTTGGACCTCCTCGTTCAAAACCAAATAAGCAGAAGGAAACCCCAAGTAAATCAGGCGACCAAGGCACCTGAACTTACAGAACGCGCTTGGTCCCTGAAAAAGTCAATCACATTCAACCTTCCCAAATCAGAGCAGTCAGGCCGCCTAAACTTATAGAACAGTCAGACCCTCTATGCAAAATCACAGCACTGGGTCTCCCCAAACTTATGGGGACTTCCTAGCCTCCAGAGCAATCAGATCCCCTAAACTTATAGAAGGGTCTGACGCTCAACTCACGACCAAAATAAACAAAGCACTGAGTCTCCCCAAACTTATAGGGACCTCCCAGTGCAACGAGCGTGAGGCTGAGGGTGAGCCGAGGGAGAGGAGAGAGAGGGGGAGAGTGAGAGCACACACACACACTCACTCACTCGACACGACGGACTCGGACTGAGGATCGGACGCAGACACAGTGGCAAGGCACAATGTCGAAGTCTTGGATTCCCGAATGCCAAAAACAGCAAGTCACACTGAGTACGAGTACAGCAGCAGAGAACTGGTACTAGACTGGTCCCCGTACCGTACGGGGAGCCGATATAAGTACCGGCGACACGTACGGTACTAGGGGCATTTCTGCAAAGGCCCCGAGGGCAGAACTGAAAAATGCAGTATTTGAAAGTGGCGCCCGAATTGCAGCATGGCGCCAGTTGTCCAAAATCCTACGGTACCAAAGGAGGGGTTTGGAAAAAGGGTGCCCCGCCGAAAATGGGATGCAGCTGAAACAACAAAAGATAGACCAGGGATCGAGGCCTGGCGGAGTCCGTAACACTATCCCCTCCCTCTAKAAGGCAACGTCCCGGCTGCCAAAAATCATGAAACAATGCTGAAATCTGTGAAGGACGGGACRGGGCCGATCACTGGTTAACAAGTCGAAAGGGAAGAGGGGTATAATGTGGGTGGCAGGGGYTGCGGGAGTAAGAGGGAACAGGGTTTGATATCGGTGAACAGAGTTGTCCTACTGATGAACTAGGGGGGGTTGCGAGGAACAGGGTAGTCCTACGAATGAACTAAAGGGAGATAGGGAGCAGGGTGGTCCTACTGATGAACTAAGGTGACTCATGGTTCGCTATAGGTTAAGGGGGAATCGAGTTCAAGGCACAGGGAAACTTCTATTGATGTTCTACTGGGTAAGGGAAACGGTGTTCAGAAAGACAGGGTATTTCTATTGAAGTTGTAGTGGGTAAGGGAAACAATGGTCAGGGGAACAGGGGATGTCTATTGATGTTCTAGTGGGTACGGGGAACAATGGTTAGGGAAACAAGGATCTGCTAATGATGTTCTACGGGGTTGTCAAAGTCATAAAATGTTTGTTCAGGGTGCGAAGGCTTGTGTGTCCGAAGGAGTGGGAAGCAGAATCTCATGTAGGAACAAAGTGTCCAAGTGTCTTGAAAGGGGGTCTGCAGCGGACTTGATCAGGTCTTTGGAGTAGGTGGTAGAAGCGGTCTTCAACAGCTGCGATAGGTAGAAGTCCAAGAAGCGTAGTASTAGTTCAAGTGTCRAAGTCCAAGTGCTAGGGTGCGTCCGGTACACGAACTGCAATGAGGTCTGATCTGGAAGCAAGGAAGTCGCAGACTGATGCAAAGATCCATGTCACAAGTTGCTGCTCCAGTAAGTCCGCGAGTCGGGGATGCTGGCCAATGAAACAGCATGGTGGCCAAACCAGCTGCATAATCTCCATGAACAGTGAGGCAGCAGGCCATCGTCCTCGTGCGCTTGCCATTAGATCCTTTATCGCCGGCGTCACGCAAGTTCACAAGCATTAGATAAGAGAGACAAGGTAGTGGAGAGAACAGATGGGACAAGGCTAGGCGAGGGCAAGGGCAGATCAGACATCAGGAATGAGGATCAAGGGAAGGGTGGACTGGGTTCAAGGGTGTGTGTAGAGCAGGGTTGCAAGGGTTTTTAGTGGGGGTTTATGCCGTAGTGATATAGGTATCTAGGATATAGGATTAGCACGATCATAGGCGCAGAAAAGTTTCATGGCGTTCTTAAGATTAGAGAGAGGTTCTCATGTAGATTCTTCGTCGGGGTATCCGGTCCATTTAACTTTGTATTAAGTGATTGGTTCCGGATGCCTTCAGGGCCTGTGGGTAGCATGATTGGTGGAGGTCTAGGATATGGGCGCTCGGCGAACTGGAGCGGGGATTCATGGTATTCTCTTAGGTACTCGACATGGAAGACTGGGTGGACACGACTCATGTAAGGGGGAAGTTGGAGTTTGTAGTTGACRGGGGAGGTTTGTTCAATGATGGGGAAGGGACTGAGCCACTTGTTCGAGAGTTTCTTGGACAAACCTTGTTCGGGTTCAAAGCGTTTGGCAGAAAGCCAGACTTTGTCCCCTACTTTGAATGACACGTCCCGTCTGTGTTTGTTAGTCTTGTTGGCTTGTTGTTCTTGTGTTCTTTCAAGGGCTTCGGTTGCTTCTCTGAGGAGTCTGTTCATTGTTGCTATCCATTCATTGAGAGAGGGGCAGGGGGTGGAGGGGCTGAGCTGCGAGGGAAGCAAGAAATCAGAGGGCAAGCGGGGATGGTAGCCAAGGTCGAGGTAGAAAGGGGACATGCCAATGGAGGGCCAGACAACATTGTTGTAGGCAATTTCGGCGGCTGTGAGCAACTGATCCCAATCGTGTTGGTGTGGATGACATTCTTTGGAGTGTATCGTTCATCTTCTCTGTTTGTCCATCGGTCTGTGGGTGGAATGCAGTGCTATACTTGAGCGTGGTTCCGTAGGCCGTGAAGAGGTGTTTCCAGAATTGTGAGAGGAAGCGAGGATCACGGTCACTGATGATATTCTCGGGGAGGCCGTGATGGCGAGCAACATGGTCAAAGAAGAGTGTGGCGACGTCTTTGGCACTGTGCGAGGTCGTGCAAGGGATGAAGTGGGCACGTTTGGTCAAGCGGCAGACAATGATGTAGATGCAATCATGCCCGCGGTCGGTCTTGGGGAGGCCGCACACGAAGTCCATGGAGATGGACTGCCACCGGTGAGTTGGGATGGCCAATGATTGGAGCTTGTCGGGTTTGGCCCGGTTCGAGGGGTTGACAGCTTGACACGTGGGGCACGAGCGAATGTATGCCTTAACGTGGACGAGTAGGGAAGACCAGTAGAAGTAGCGGGAGATGGTGTCGAAGGTCTTCTGGAAACCGAGATGTCCTGCGGTCTTGGCATCGTGGTGCTCGGCCAAGAGCTGAGTACGGAGGCCTCGTGCGTCGGGGATGCRAAGTCGGCGAGTGCCTTTGGTATCGATGTAGAGGAGATTGTTGTGAAGGGAGTAGTCGGGAACTGAGTCAAGATCGCGGAGCTTGTTGTAAATGGTGGCGAAGTCTGAGCAGGAGAGATAGCCTTGGGTGTATCGGTGATGAAGTGATGGAGGGAGTTGAATATGAGTCATGGTGGCGTAGACTTTCTCGGGGGGCTTGTGGTCGGGTCGTCACGAGAGGGCATCGACAACGCGGTTGCTTTTGCCGGGGGTATGGCAAATGGTGAATGTGAACTGGGCAAGGAAGTCTAGCCAGCGGGCTTGGCGTGGAGTGATATCTTTCTTGGAGAGGATGGAGGAGACGATGGTGTTGTCAGTGCGGATGGTGAAGTATTGCCTATCGAGGTACGGACGCCAGACTGTGAGGGCGTGAATCACGGCGAGGAGTTCCTTCTCGTTGGAGGGGTAMTTCATCTCCGCGGGAAGGAGCTTCTTGCTTGCGAAGGCGATAGGGTATTCGCCAGGTGGAGCCTCGGGGTGAGTGGGCGAGTCCTTGATGGAGGGGGTCTCGGCGGTGTCGCGGGGGAAATGTTGGGACAGTACGGCTCCGATGGCGAAGTCGGAGGCGTCAGTGGTGACATAGAAATGGCGAGTGGGGTCGGCGATCTTGAGGACAGGGGCTGTGGTGATGGTTTGCTTGAGTAAGTCGAAAGCTTGTTGGCGACGATCGTTCCAATGGAAAGGCTCGTCCTTGCGGGTGAGTTTGTGGAGAGGGTAAGAGATCTCGGAAAAGTTGCGAATGAATGGGCTGTAATATTTGGCAAGGCCAAGGAAGGAAAGGAGTTGGAGAAGGGTCTTGGGTGGAGGGTACTCGACGAGGGCTGTGACCTTCGAGGGGTCCATATGGATGCCATTAGCGGAGACAATATGGTCGAGGTATTCGACGCTCGAAGCGGCAAACGTACATTTGTTGAGCTTGGCGTAGAATTTTTGCTCTCGGAGGATCGCGAGGACTTGGCGGAGGTGCTGAAGGTGGGACTCGAAGGTGGGGCTGAAGACAAGGATGTCATCAAGGTAGACAACGACGCAGACTTCGAGGAGGTTGTGGAAGATCTGGTTCATGGTGGATTGGAAGGTAGCGGGGGCATTGGTGAGTCCGAATGGCATCACGAGGAACTCGTAGTGCCCGAACCGAGAGCGGAAGGCGGTCTTGTGAGTGTCCTCCTCGCGGATACGGATCTGGTGGAAGCCACTACGAAGGTCGATCTTGGTAAAGTACTTGGCTCCACGGAGACAATCAAGGAGCTCGGAAATCCGAGGTAGGGGGTACTTGTTCTTGATCGTGATCCGGTTCAA
>BFEA01000311.1:1114281-1130868 GCA_003427395.1 Chara braunii | reverse complement strand
TCTCTCTCTCTCTCTCTCTCTCTCTCTCTCTCTCTCTCTCTCTCTCTCTCTCTCTCTCTCTCTCTCTCTCTCTCTCTCTCTCTCTCTCGTGACTTAGTTGTTTTTCGCATTTTTTTTTTTTTTTTCACTATTGTGTCGTCCCTATAGAAGCGGGGCCCGGCGTCTGCGCACCGACCGGGGTTTCCCTTGGCCGACCCCCCTAAGGCTGCGGCGCGTATACGGGAAGGTCCGCGGCCGATAGGTGAGCGAGGTACTGGTGGTTTAACTTTAATCTGCCCATTAGCATCCTTGAGCCTTAGTTCCTTCAGAACGTTTGTCGAGCTCATCGGTCCTGCACCGCACGAAACGGGGCGGGACCCTCCCGGCCGCGTCACACATGAGTTGGTCTGATCCTCGTCGCGAATACACATGGAGCTTCTGCAAGTCGCTCCGACCGAGTGCATCAGCCATACCTCTCGCGAGCCCCTACGTCAGGATAGGCCCTACGGGAGGCACGACTTACCTCCACCTTATCGGAGTTGTCATCTCCCTTCGGTGGGTGTATCCCCACTGAGCTAACATTCCACAGTATGAAAGTTAGTCAGCTGCAATCGTAGAGGTGGACCAGCCGAGGGCATTCCTCTTTCGCTGTAGCATAGGGGGTACGCGAGGTTTCACGCCTCTATCGGACCCGCACGCGAACCAGCGCCTTGGGGGGTTGAGGTCTCAAGCGCGACCCGTTGTAGGTCGACAAGGACGCATCCACACATCACGCGTACACCACTCTAAAGACATAAAAATTAAAACCCGCACATACACACACATATACAGAATGGCATAAAACAAACAACGCGACAACACTCCAAGTCCCTTAGTAGCCATCTCATAACTCTCCGATGTGGAAATCGGATAGGCGTCACGTCCGAGACTTAGTATAAAAACCACGCGGATGCAGGGCCTCCCCATATCGACTAGCAATGTATACATACGCAAGCAGTCACAATGATGGCCTACTATGTAGTACCCATACTCATGCGGTCCTTGTTAATCTCGAGGGTCGCATTTGACACTCAAGTGTCGGCTGACATGCGCATTGAGGGATTGATCTCTCAACGCTGAACAACCGCCAAGTGCGGTTGAAAACCATACCTTCTTCTGCACCCTGCGGAGAGTGGGTGGTACAGAGGTTCATACTTGTGGTGGCAATTGTCTCTTATCGCCCCGGAGACCAGCTCCATCATTCAAGGCCTGAAGAAAAATCAAGGGATTTGACTTTGACGGCTGCCACGGACTACAACATCCAACTATAAAGACTCTAAAAACAAAGGATAATAGGTGATTCTCCCTTTTCTCTCAAAAACATAATTTGTTTAACCCTTGCGCGCGGTCACAGTAGGTCGCGAGAAACACTCAAAGACATATGTATTTACTTATATATAGATAAGGGTTATAAATATGTACGATCACTTCTCACAATCATAGTGAGACTTTTCTCAACCATATATATGTATGTGATTGCAGGCAGTCAAATCCAAAGTTCGAACCACATAACATACTTGCAATCACATTAAAGATTAAAACAAAAGTTCATGCACTACACGGGGTTAACTTCAACCATTTTTTGCGCTCACACCTCTCGCTTTAGCCACACAAACCTCAACCTTAGCGCACCCTTCAAGCAATAAAATACTCAGTACCTTTGTTAAATGGTTATTCAATAAGGTCCGGATAAAAATACAATGAAACATTTCAAGAGTGGATTGGGGTTGAATCGTAAACCAACCGACCTATTATCAGTGATAACAGAAGATGATCCCTGCAGGATCAAGTTGAATCTAGTCCAAATCCTGAATCAAACAATCAAGAGGGCCTGTAACACAAGGCATGTCAATCCCCAGGCTACATCTATAAGTCTATGGAGAATAAACTCTATATCACAATCTCACTCAATGTTCTCATGTAAACTAAGTATAAGCCTACCTCTAAACCAGTGCCCAAAGCAAAGGCAGGCCTTTGACAAAATCTCCTCTATATAGAGTGGATTGTCAGAATTATCACCTGTCAAAATATAACCTATCTCTTTCAAACTAAGAAAATTTCGACAGCGCTTCCCGTAGGAAAAATGTCTTCTCAAACTTTATACTAGCCCGAATATGAAAACATAAATAATCTCTAACTCTGAAAAGTCAAATTTTATCTTACTCCCTTAATTAGTAAAAATTTGGGCAGCACTCCCTTCAGAAAAGGAGACTTCTCAAATTTATACTAAGTCGGAGCTCAAAAGCAACATTGAGTTCAACTAAGATAAAATTTAACTAACTCCTTAGATTTGTAGAGATTTTGGCAGCGCTTCCCGTAGAGAAAGTTGCTTACCAAGATTTATACAAAGCTAAGTATAAGAGATGATCCAATAAAAAATGTAAGAATTGACCTAAAAAAAAAACTTTAGCTCAGAAAATGCAGGAACTGAAACTAACTCGTATAGCTCTAGCACCTGGTGAGCAACTAAAGCAACTACCTATCAAACTGAAATTTATACTAGGTAGTGATCTCACTCAGCCACGTGCAAGACCAAACCATAAAGGTAAGTACTCTCACCTACCCCAAGTCAAGTTCTCATAAATAGTTCATGAAACTTTCAGATGCCATGGTGTTAGACCTTTTAGCTTAAAAACAATGTTTAGTCGCCCTGAACTGTTTACTATCCAAAGTTTAATAATTTTATGACTTTGTTTTCAAAAGAAATAAAAATATGGGAAGGGGACTGACCCATTCAGCCTACCCAGATTACTTCCAATTATACTTAGTATTTTTTTTTCTCTTCTTAATGATATGGCTTAGTGTTGAACCATTCAGCTTTGAAACAATATCCAACTGTCAGTTTACATGCAAATATAAATAAAGTAATTTCTGTTATACTCAGTTTACTCTTATGTGCGTGGCTTCAGGCTAAACCATTCAGCTTAGAAACAATGTTTAGCCTTAGACAAAAAGTCCTCCCTCATAATAAAACCAAAAATTAAACCCTTCAACTAGACAAACCCTCGGAAACAATGTCAGGTCCTTGAGAAAACAGTCAAATAAACATAGTCATGGACCATTCAACTTAGAAAAAATGTCCAGTCTTTGGTTGACCCGGTCAAACGCATGCAAACTGTCTTCCTCCCACCTTCACCCAGTTCACCCCTTAGTTTGCTTTCAGTCAAAATAAAGAGAGACTTAAACTTTTCACACATATTTTTTCCATTTAGTATGATTAAATCATGAAAGACGGCAAAATCATAGGATCACATGCATACAGCAGTCAAACTAAAAGGGAGAGAGTCAACCAGGTGTATAGTGGGTTCATACTGATAGAAGAAAATATACTTGATGGTTCCCTGCCTCGAGAACTCCACCTGGGTTCCGGCAGAGCTCTCGCAATCGGTGGGTTGACTTCCCACAAAGTCTCGCTGCGGTCCTACGGGTTGCAATCCCACTTTCCGTTTTCCTCTCAGAACAGGACTAAACTTAGAGTAAAAAGGGCAGAAGGAGGGGTTCCAGACTCTCAAGATACAAGAGTGGGAAAACTCAACTCCCAGAAGAGGACCTTGTCATCTTCCAGCGCCTGAGAGCCCCGAAATGGCGGCCAGAACGCGCAGCAACAACTTGGTCAACCCACAATAGAATAGTCAACTTATTGTCAGACGCTGAATCAAATGCACTTTGACGAACCCCCAAATTGCAGCAGTAACTCTTTTGCCCAACAACGTACTCCCTATTACAGTGAATCTTAGTAATGCCTCAACAACGTAGAGTTTTTTGCAGCAAACATGCGCAACCCGTGATACCGCAGTGTTATTCTCAGTAATGCGCAATATTACTCCTTGACCATGTACCGCCGCCCCCCTTCCATACTCGGCTTTGGACTTCAGATTTAACTGCGACAATAACCCAGCAAGATTCAGTTCTAGCAATTGATCAACAGTCAATGACATACGTCAAGGCATTAGCGATTGTCTATGAAAATTATGATTGTCCTGGGATGGGCGGCATCTGTAGCAGCCCAACAGCCAACACCCTTTTTTTGTGTCACTCCTTGATCCTTGCGGTTGTGCCCAGATCCGTTGTAGAACAGTCGCTTTCAGCAGCTGCACTCAGGCTGCATTAGCCACCTGCAGAATCAGGAAAGAGCTCTGAGACTCAATCTGTCAATCCTTGCCATGTTTCGCGTTGGTGGGTATGAAGACACCTGCTGTGTGACATACATCTGGGTTCGAACATCGATAATCTTGGCCAGCTCATCCTAAAAACTGTGGTTGCAGTGGGTTTTCCCCTCTACCTCCTTTGTACTCCTCTTATCATCCCTTCTTTGGTTTTCCTTCAACTTTGAACTCTCCTACCTCATCACTCGTTCTCCGCAGGCCGGCCTTCTATGCTACTCGACCTTATCTCTTCACATCAAATGCCCTAGTCGTACTCATCTATTCAGTCGAACGTAGGCAGCATTCGTCTGCTCTTTTACCCTTGAGCAATAGCGTGCTCACACACGTAGAACCGACCCCCTCGGTCGTTCTTTAAGCATTACGACCAAACAGATACAGGCAAACAACCGCCTCCTTCTTCTACCGCAATGGGGAATGGTTATACCACCAAATCATGGTCGGATTCATTCCCGTTAGCCCTGACTCGGACCGATGCTCGGACAAAAAGCTCAACTAGAGCTTCGATAACGATTATGATGGTAGCCTGTCTCACCAGCAGACGGCGCTCCAATGGCGAATCTGAGCAACACTGTACGAATATCAAGGGGATCTCGACGATCGTGGCAACCAGGTAAGCATCCCCTGCTACGCAAACATGGGACCCAAAAGAGTGATCGTGGTGGCGAACCCTTCCCCTCATAGGTAAGTTTGTTTTTTTCTCCCTCTCTCTGACCCTCGCACTCCCCTGCCTTGCAGCTGCAATCTTCCCTCATACAAGCTTGGCTGGGAGTTTAGCACTGCAGCTCGACACTTGATCCATCCCATGGTGTCGTTTTGTCGTGCACGGAGGAGATAGGGAGGGACTACTTCCTTTGATAGGATGAACTCCGCACCGGCCAACAGGTAAGTATCCAATTCCACTACCCTGTCTGCTGCGACTCGCATAGAAACTACGAGCAAAATCGAATGAATCTTTCGTTGAAGGAGTATTCGTTCGATTATTTGCGAAGTTGTTTTCCCCTCCCTATGCACAACCCGAAATACTGATACAATTAAACCACTTACTCTACTCTTAGTCTAACACCGGATTTGAGATCGCCCATTCCTAAAACCCTCCAAAACGACTTTTTCCTCAGCCGATGTCATCGACAGAGTTCCGTAATAAACACTCCCTCTCACCTCCGCCATCGCTCCAACTCAGCGCACGTTACTTTTTCTATTAACCTCCCGAACACTAACTCTTATACTAATCCAACTCCAGATCCGGGGGCGCCCGCCCTAAAAACCCTCAGATCGCCCCTTTCGCGCCTAATTCTGTTAAGAATCGCGGGCGCTATCGTTTTTTTTTCCTCGCCATACCTTCTCTCCTCAACAGTCTGTGCGCACCCCATTTCCTTAGTCGCGCCTAATCTACTAACTTTTAGCTAGAACTAACTTCAGTTCATCCCAAAAATCATGAATTCGTCGCTTACTCTGCCCGATTCTTTCAAGGATCGGGAAAGTAGTTCACTCTTTGCCATCGCCTCTGACTCCCCTTCTCCGCCATCTCCATCGCGCACCACCTTTCTAATCTAACACATCTCCTACTAACCTTCTACAAAAACTCACTTCAAATCCAAGCTCGCATAGCCCGAAACCCCGAAAACCATTCTTCGTTCACCTAATCCAGTCGGGAAACGAGGAAGTTACTAATCTTTGACTGCCTCCTCAAGCTGCGTTGCATCTCACTATTGTTTTCCCCGATGGTATCAGGCACGAAACCGTGCCAGATTCATTTCATTCTCCTTCCAACCTCCACCTTGGCTCCGCAGTCATTCCCCTCGTGTCCTCGATACCCACGATGTGCCCGTTAGAGACAGACCTCACTACAACTCGCTAATTGTTCTACCGCCCTGACTATCCCGCGGGGAACTTTGACGGGAACTTACTACTAAGCGGTTCAAGTCATCTTCCGCCCCTATACCTGATTCCAACGAACGACCAACACAGCAGTATTGCTGCGGCTCCCGGCACAGTCCCGTCTGACCCCGCCTTGTTGCAGGGAAGTCCGCAGCCACCTCGGGCCCCCAACAGGCAAGCCCCTACGCCGTCTACCTAAGTATGGGCCTAGGAAAATCGGGCCTGGTGCAGATCTTGGTGATAGCGGCAACCTTCAAATAGGAACCTGGAGGACCGAGGTGGATAGAGGTTCCCCACGACCCGCAACCTTGTCGCGGCACCGCCACAGTCTCCCAACAACGCCCCGGACAACTTCGCTCCATTGCGCCCGGCCACGATCCACGATCTTTCGGGTTTCAACGGCACGTGCACACTCTAAATTCTCACATCAGATCGGGGATGGCCGACCGTGCACTACTAGCGACCCCCGCCATTCAAGTTTCTTCCGGCTTGCGGGCTAACCACCTGTCGGCTCGAATGCACATTGATTTCCCCCGATCCGTGCTTCAAGATGGGCAGGATAGAGAAATCTCGTCAACACTACGAACACGGGGGGATCCGTAAATCAACAAAACGGGACGCGTGCTCAAGGTCCTCGGCCGCCGTGACGGTCCTTAAATCCAGCGTCCCGCCTTGATTCAAAGCACACCGAGACATAAAAAAAATAATAACGACGATGATAATAAAATATAATATTTAGGAAAATTTATGTTGAGAACCGACGGACGAAAAAAAATAATTTGCTAGCACCGCTTCGACTCCACCATTGGTGAAACCCAAGAGGGATAGCCCCGTCGGATCCTCAACTCCTCGGTCCCTTCACACTACTCTGACACTCCAGCGCCGTCGCCAGCCGGCCTTGATCCCTGAATCTCCCGAATGGAAGTCCGACACTGTAACCTAATAGGGCTAGGCCCAAGGTTGGGTCCAGTGTTGGCGGACACCTATATACATTGGTACTGCGCGACGCGCGGATTTACTGAAACATTTCAAAACCACAGATCGGCCTATCAACAGAACTCACGGTCGTCAACCTCCCACGTCCACCACGCGACTACATCGAACCATACCGCCGTCAACGTCGTTCTCCATATGTAAGTACAAGTCACAGCAAGCGCACCAAACAAGAGGCATAATCTTTTTAATCCTAGTTTAATCAGAAAGATAAATAAAATATGGTCGTCGATCACGCTGTCGAGCGCATCGGTCCGGCCCCACTCAAGGCAGCGTGGGACCCTCCCGGTTGCGTCACGCAGAAGTTGGTTTTAATCCTCGTCGCAAATGCATAATGGAGCTTCCGCAAGCCGCTCCGGCCGAGTGCACTAGCCATACCTCTCGTGAGCCCCTACGACAGGATAGGGCCTACGCGAGGCACACACTTACCTCCACCTTGCGGGAGCTGTCACCTCCCTTCGGTGGGCGTATCCCCGCCGAGCTACCAGTCCACAATACGAAAGTTAATCAGGTGCAATCGCAGAGGTGGACCAGCCGAGGGCGTTTCTCGTACGTTGTAGCATAGGGGGTACGCGCGGGATTACGCCTCTATCGGACCCTCACGCGAATCGTCGCCTTGGGGGCCTGAGGTCCCAAGTGCGACTCGTCGCCGGTCGACTAAGACGCATCCCACACGCCACGCACACATCACTCTAAAGAACATAAAAATGAAAACACGCACTCATACATATACACGAAATAACACAGGACAAACAACGTGACAATGCTCCTAGTCCTTTAGTAGTCATCCCATAACTTCCGGATGCGGAAATCGGATAAGCGTTCCGCACGAGACTTATAAAACCGTGCGGACGCAGGGCTAACTCATATCGGCTAGCGATGCATGAATAGGCAAGCATTCGCAATGATGGCGTACTATGTAGTGCCCATAATCAAGCGGTCCCTCATGGATCCGAGTACTACTTATGACACTCAAGTGTCAGACTCGAAGTATCGTGAAGGTTTTACCCCTTCACGATATTGCACGGTTGAAGGAATAGTCGTGGCCTCCGCGGCACCTCCGGCCTTTAGGCTGAGTGTCCCGGTAGGCAGGGCAATTAGACTCTGCCCGAGGGGTAATCCCTTCAATGCGGAGTCGAGGACCTAGGATGTCTTGGACAAGGACCTTGAACCCGAGCCCGGGACCAACGTCCGACTAAGAAATCTTTTCAGAAACATTCAACAATAAGCGGGGTTTTCTTTCTGTTCTCAATCTCAACCCCTATTTAACCTTTACGCGTGGGCCCTCTCAGACCACGCGAACTCCCAACATAAGTACATACGTATATATATGTAAAGGGGGATAAGTATGTGACAATCACTTCTCACAATCACAGTGAGACTCCTTGCAGCCATACATATGTGTGTGATCACAAATAGTCAAATTCAAAATCCGAACCACAGAACATACTAGCAATCACATCAAAGGGTCAACCAAAAGTTCACGCACTACACGGAGTCAACTTCAACCAACCTTTATACTCATACCCCTTGCTTTAGCCATGCAAGCCCCAGTCTTTGTCTGACCAACCATAATTAAATACTCAGTACCTTTGTTAAATGGTCATTCAATAAAAGTCCGAGTGAAAACCTTAATAAAACAATAAAAATCACCAGGGCTAACACTTTTTAGGTTGAGTATTGGGGATGAATTGGAGTTGAGTCATAGACCGACGAATTGACAACCGTCCTGTTATCAGTGATAACAGAAGGTGATCCTTGTAGGATCAAGCTGAATTTAGTCTTGATTTCGAACCAAACGTTCAAGAGGACTTGTAACACAAGACATGTCAATCTCAAGCTAAATTTATGAGTCTAAATCGAAAGTAATCTCCATATCACGCTTTTACCAAGAACCATTCTACTTAACTAATCCTGAGTCTACCTCTAAGTCAGTGTCTAATGAAAAGGTAGACCCTCTGACAAAAGTCTCCTTTGTACAGAGTGGATTGTCAGACCTGCCACCTTAATTTAACTTCTCTAAACTAAGAGAATTTCGGCAGCACTTCCCGTAGGAAAAGTGCCTTCGCAGAATTTATAATACCCCAAATATGAAAACAAAAAAACAAACTCTAATTTGGAAGGTCAAATTTTGTCTGACTCCCTGACTTAGTAAAAATTTGGGCAGCATGTCCTTTAGAAAGGTAGACGTCCCTCATTTATATTACATCAGATATGAACTCAGAAACAAGACCTGAGTTCAGCTAAGACAAAATTTGACTGACTCCTTAGATTTGTAAAAATTTTGGCAGCGCTTCTCGTAGAGAAAGTGTTATTCAAAGATTTATACAAAGCTAAGTTCAGAAAAACAAAATGACTTTGACTTCTCAAGGTCTAATTTTGTTTAACTCCCTAAATTAGCAAAAATTTGGGCAGCACTCCCTTTAGAGAAGGAGACTCTCCAAATTTTTACTAAGTTAAAAAATCAGAAAAATTAGATCTTTAACAAGACAAAATCTGACTAACTTTTTGGTTTTGTAGAAATTTTGGCAGCGCTTCCCATAGAGAAAGTGGCTTACGAAGATTTATACAAGACCACGTATAACAAATGATCCCAGAAAATGCAGAAATTGACCCAAGTAAGTAAAATAAAACTTGACTCAGAAAATGCAGGAATTGAAACTAACTCCTATGGCTCTGGCACGTGACGAGCAACTAAAGCAACTACCTATCAACTGAAACTTAGACTAAGTAGTAGCCTCACTTAGTCCCATGCAGGCCAAACTACAAAGGTAAGTACTCTCACTATCCCCAAAGTCACCTTAACAAACAATAGTTCATAGTCTCTCAATGATTTATTCCTTTATACCCAGCTTACATAGGGCATAAAGTTAAACCACCCAAAATTATGGAACATATCTAGCTCAGCCATTAAGTATACACAAACACAAGACACAATAACTTTTCTCTTTTTTGGGCATATGACTAGGTCACCCTAGTCACCCTGAACTTGTTTAAGTATCCAAAATTTATATAATTGTCTGCATTTAGTCTTTTAAGGTAGCATATAACTGAATCGATCATCTTTAGCTCAAGATTCAGCCTGCCCTTTCGTACCACAAATTTATTCTTAATGAGTACTCTCTTCAGTTGGTGATAAGCTATAGTTAGACCACCCAAACTTATGGAACCCTGTCTGAGTAGTCTGTTCATCGATAGAATAGTAGTAAGGTATAACCAAGTTATAACCTTTTCTGCGTGGCGTTGGACCAAGATCGCCCAAACTTATGGAACACGTCTTGGTCCTCAACCTGGTTCATTTCTCTTAAAACCAAAGCAAGAAGAGGTTGAGTCACCCAAACTTATGGAACATGCTAAGACCTCCTCGTTCAGAAACTAAAGAAACTGAAGGAAATCCAAAATTAACAAAGTGACCAAGTCACCCAAACTTATGGAACATGCTTGGTCCCTGAAAAGTCATTCACAGTCATCCATCACAAGTCAGAGCAACCAGACCACCCAAACTTTTGGAACATGTGTAGTTCTCCAGACAATTCAAAAATAAACATAGCATCGGGCCTCCCCAAACTTATGGAGACTTGCCCAGCCTTTGGTTGACCCAGTCAAACTCAAGCAATACAACCTTTCCCCCATCCTTCCCCCAGATGCAATCCCACAATCTGCTTTCAGTCAAATAACGAAACTGAAACTGATATTGTACATACATTTTTTTACTTAGTCTGGTTTGTGTTTTGAAGTCAAACTAAAAAATCAAAGTAGGGTTGCACACGGTATACTCAGTCAAAACATATCAAGGAATATAGATGAAGGTTATAACTGAGTTTATAGAGGGAAAGCAAATGGTTACCACTCAGTTCCCTGCCTCCAGAACTCCTCCTGAGTTTCGGCAGAGTTCCCGCAATCGGTAGGTTGACTCCCCACAGAGTCTTGCTGCGGTCTTATAGGTTGCAATCCCGCATGTCGCTTTCCTCTCGTAACAGGATTAGACTGAGAGTAAGAAGGACAAAAGATAACGGGTTTCAGACGCTCGAGATACAAGAGGGGGACAACTCACCTCCCATGAGAGGGCCTTGTTACCTTCATTCGACTGAAGGCCCCACAATGATGGCGAAAACGCAGCAGCAACTTGGTCAAACCGAGGTCAGACTGCTAGTCATAGGTCTTCTTATGACCTCCCGAATTACAGCAATGACCCCCTTTTTAAATGACTCAATCACATTGTAAGGTTTATGAAAAAAATTGCAATGGCTACGACTTAAAGTGCAAGTTGTGAGTAAGAACCAATAGCTTTCTCTTTCGCCCTAGTGAAATGGTGGCATGGCTTGACTAGCCTTGCAGCCGGAAAGCAGCCTACTGATACCGGCTATATAACCTGATAGCTCTCTTTGCTATCGTTTCAGCTACTTAGAAAGCAGCACGTCGTCCCACACGTCGCCTCCAACCTCGCTTCACCCTCCTTGCTGGCGATAATTCTGCAACTTCGCCCCTCAGACTTCGCAACTTAGTAGGAACTGAACGGCAGCGACCCGGGCCAGTGGTTAAATTCGTAGCCCTCTGTCCACAGTCCGTAGTCCACAGTCTACACTCTGCAGTCCACAGTCCGTAGTCCACGGTCTACAGTTCGCAACCCACAGTCCGTAGTCTGCAGTCTACAGTTCGCCGCATCGGCTCACTTAATTGACTGCGAATAACCAGCCTGCTAGCTAGCTTGGCTGCAATCAACCCGCCTGTTGCCTCGTTTAGTTGTCTGCGGCTGGCCTTACACCACTTACATCGATAGGCCAAGCTAGGTTGAATGATTCCACCACCGACTCGTGGACGAATACATTGTCCCATCCACACTTACTTCTCGCGTTTCCCATCATCGGTAGGAGCAACACACCGATCATCAGGTAAGTCTCATACCCCTATGGCTCGCGTCTCACTACTCTATTGTCAGAATGAGCAAAAATCGAACAAATCTGTTACCCAAAGCCGGCCTGATACATTGACACTTCTTCAAGCCAAACCATCCTTGTCGGTCACTCTTGAGGACCGCAAATCCTCCCTATCTCCATCTACTATACTAACTCCCTTCCAGATCCAACCTTGGATCCCGTGTCGCCTGCCCTTAAACTCCCCACCTCTGTCTTCACACCACCCGATTCCACCACGGATCGGGCGAGATCTCCACTCTTCACCCTTTCTTCTTCTTCTGTTTCCTACACTGCTTTCTTCTTCTAGCCTTACCCCTACTACCTTTCTCCGAAATTTGAGCCTACTTGTCGAGTCACAATGCCTGAGAACTC
This sequence comes from Chara braunii, assembly GCA_003427395.1. Taxonomy (NCBI): domain Eukaryota; kingdom Viridiplantae; phylum Streptophyta; class Charophyceae; order Charales; family Characeae; genus Chara; species Chara braunii. The sequence goes on along the minus strand of BFEA01000311.1, from coordinate 1,118,525 downwards.
CGACTTGCCACGTTCTTTCACTCGAATTTATCAAGGATCGAGTGAAATCTCGATTTCTATCCGTTCACCGTTTCGCTGTCCGCCACAACTCTCCGCGGCAAGCCTTCCGACTAACACTCTTTCTACTATTCTAACACTCAAACTAGTCCCACCAGTGGATTCGCCCATCCCTAAAACTCCTATCTCTATTTTCTACTCCTTCCAGAGGTCGCCAAACCAGTGTTTTATCCCACCCACATCCGACCCAGTCCAAGCCTTGATACGTCATATCTACCCGCACCCAGTGCCACCCATGTAAAAAAAAATTATCTTACCCTGACCCAGCCCACCCAAGCTAATGAAACATTTTTGTACCCGTACCCAGCCCACCCAGAATCTGCACTGGAACCCTTACCCCTACCCAGCCACACCCACCCCTATATTTAATCCACCCGCATCCGCCCGCACCCGCGAGCAATTTTCATCCACCTGTGCCCGACCGTACCAATGCCCAAAGTTTACCACCCAGCATGCCCTTCTTACTCTCCACATACATAACGGACAAAAAATATGGCCATGTATCTATCCACGTTCTAGTGGGCGATTTAGTCTCTATGAGCACATTTGAAGACTACTGGAGCGAGGCCCGTTGCTATGCCACGCCTATTTTGCACATTTCGAGAGTAGCGGAAAAAGAAAACAACCAGGCCTAATTCCTACTACTGGTAGGACCAGGCTTCAATACTTGGGGAGGCTGGGAATAAAAAATGGAGGGTGCAGGCCAAATACATAATGCCGCATGACCCTAATATAACCTACATGTCCTATACCAACCTAGTATACAGGCCTACAGACTTCGGGTCACCTGGGCGAAACCTCTACCCGACCGTACCCGCCCACACACTTTTCCAACACCCAGCCATACCCCCCCGAAACTTTCCCAACCCACCCAATTCCACCCAACACATTTTCACACCCAGCCAAACCAGCCCACACCCTTTCTGCCACACCCGCACCCAACCAAAATTGTCGGTTATGGCTGGGTACGGTCGGGTCGGGTCACGGCCACCCGTTGGCGACCTCTGACTTCTTCCCTTTCTCACCCACTTGCTCCTATTACACCATTCACTCACTCACAATCTCCTTCCGCAACTTCACCATGGCAGCCGCGCAGCCCCCGATGCTCAACCCAACCTAAATACTTCCTAATCACCAAATCTGTGCCCGCCATCTTACCCGTGATGGGCGAAAACCCCTGCGTGAAACTTTGAATTGCTCGATTCCATTGAGAATCGAGTGAGCTTCAAAGCTTAAGCTCCGCCATGTCTAACCTCCCTCGTCTTTGGCCCCGAATGCACCTTGACGCGATTCTCGGCCCGATTCATTCACTGCTCTGCTGCTGATACGGTACCTGCACTGCGCCCATTGTCCCTCTCTCCCTTCTCCGCCAGTCCGTCGATCCCTTAGCATAGCGTCTCCCCCGTCATCGTAGTCTGTCTCCCTCAACCTCACATTTTAGCGCAGCTTTCTACAACGCTTAGTCCCACAACATTCAATCCGACTGACACAAAAAACAATTGGAAGGAAAAACCCCAAGCGCACCCGAGCTCGTTCTTGATTTACGCATGTCGCCTTTGCACAGCGCCGAGCTAATCCTCTTTGTATCGTTCCAACCTTAATGAATGTCCCGAAGGATTTCTAAAGCGGGTCAACGGTCCCAGCTATCTCGATGGAAATCATCAGATGGCCCCGGCTACCCCGGGTTTATTTCCTCCTCTTCCGCGGGTCCCACACAGGCCTTGGTGGCCGTAACGGATATCCTAGTGAGAACTTTGAAGGTCGAAGTAAAGGAAGGGGTCCACGCGGCCGGCCACGGTGCCTTGGGCTGCAACTTCACAGGTCATCTCGGAATGGTCCCTGACTTCCCTACAAGGCTATTGACACTCTTCAAATGGACAGCGAGGGAAGCCACGACCACGGAGCCCGAAACGTTGACCTCCCCAGCCCCAACTTCAGGATGGGCGAGGCAGGGGGATTCCGCTAGCTTCCCAAATACACGCAAGACCCATAGGTCAAACAAAAGATAAGCCTGGTTAAGGTCCTCGACTAACGCGACGACCTCTAAACTCAGCGCCCTGTCCTAAATCAAAAAGCACCGGAACAAGATAATAAAGAATAATAGTAATAATAACCACAACCTTTAACCGTCAGAATATGACGATCGAGGCGAACGAAAACGCTAGTATCGCTCTAGCGCTGCCTACGGCAAAACCAAGGAGGGTAGCCCCACCGGACCCTCAACCCCTCGGTCCCTCCGCGTTACTCCGATATCCTCACGACGTCGCCACTCGATCTCGATCCCTGAATTTCCCGGCTAGAAGTCCAATACCATTAATCATTAGTGCTAGGCCCAAACCACGCCTAGTCCTAACGGACACCTAAATAAAACGGATACTGTTGTGACACGCGAATCTTACAGAAAATACTTCAAGGTCACCTCATTATCGATGACGTTGTCGAGCGCATCGATCCCGCACGAAGACCTTCCTGGCCGCGTCATGCAGGATTTGGCAGGACTTGTCGCGAAGAGCGTTTGCCGCTCCGGCCGAGTGCGCCAGCCGTACCTCTCGCGAGCCCCTACGACAGGACAGGGTCACGCGAGGCACCGCTTACCTCCACCTGCGGGAGTTGTCACCATCCCTTAGGTGGGCGTATCCCGCCAAGCTACTGAACCACGTGCGAAAGCTTTTCGTATGCAATTGCAGAGGTGGCTCAGCCGAGGGCGTTTCTCGCTTGTTGTAGCATAGGGGGTACGCGCGGTCGAACGCACAAAATCGGACCCGTACGTGAATCGACGAAATGGGGGGCTGAAGTCCCAAACACGATCCGACGTCGGTCGACTAGGACGCCACAACACTCTCACTCACCACGCATAACACATGGACACACACAAAACAATCACTGCAAACAACACCACGACACAACAATACTCCTAGTACCTTCAGTATCCAACCCATAACTCTATGCAGCAAGAACCAGATAGGTATCGCGCGCTGGACTTCCGTATAAATGTTGAGCGAGCGTATGGCCTCCTCATAGCAACCAGCCATGCGGGTATACGCGAGCACTCGGGCTGATGGGGTACCATGTGGTACTCGTAGCCTTGCGTCCCTTGATAATCTCGAGGGTCGCGTTCGACACTCACGTGTCGGTTGACAGGCGCTTTGAGGTGTAATCCCTCGATGCCAGACAACCGCCATGTGCGGTTGAAGACCACACCCTCTTCTGCACCCTGTGCAAAGGGGTTGAGTGGACAACTTTAGGGTTGTCGTGGTAGCCAAAATCAAGGGTTTTGACTTTGACGGCTACCACGGACTACAACGTCCAACAAGAAACTCAAAAAGGAGAACAACCACCGAAAAGGAGAGACTCCGCTCGACCCTTAACTTTCTGCAGCGGAAGTCGGTAACTGTTGTGCGCAAGTTTTAGTATAAGATCGCGCGGACGCAAGTCTTACCCATATCGATCTGTAATGCAGTCCTATGCGATTAGTTGTGATGGTGGTGCGTTATGTGGTGCCCATACCCAGATAGCCTTATCTGAGCCATGGGGTTACTTTCGACGCTCAGGCGTCGGCTGAAGTGCGCGTAAAAGGGGGGTAACCCTTTAGTGAGCGCAAAACCGATCTGAGGGTCTTACCACCTTCAGCACCCCGAGGTGTCCCAAAGGGCGCGGGGTAAGGCGGTCCCTAGGGTGGGAAGGAATTCGGAGCGGTGGTGAGTTGTCTGGCGCATCACCAGCGGCATGCTAACCCTTCCGCCCGAAACTTTAGCATTCCACCAAAATAAATCCCAACAAGGAAAAGAAACGAGTACTTTTAACGCTTATCAGAGAAAAACCCCTTTAGTATTAGGCCCAGGATCTGGGTCGTCCTGGGCGAGGACCATCGTATTCCAGGCTCAGGGCTAACGTCCGACCAATAATTCTTCAAGAAAAGTAGAGGGGGTCATCCCCTCCCTTCTATTCATCCCAACCCTTGATTAGGTCCTTAGTACGCAGGCACTTCAGGCCACGCTAATACCCCGCACAGGTACATCTATATATATCGTCAAATAGAACTGCCCGGTAAACCGTAGGCAGAGAGGGAGAAGAGGACAACAAACGAGGGGTTGTGACAAACTGTTTCGTCGGAGTTTCACCGACTCATCAGGAGGCTGAACCCTCAACAGTCTGTAAAATCCCCTCACTGATTACACTGTAAGTGA
>BFEA01000311.1:1065093-1100100 GCA_003427395.1 Chara braunii | reverse complement strand
GAGTGGCGGGACATAGTAGAGTTCGATGAGTGGCGGGACATAGTAGAGTTCGACGAGTGGCGGGACATAGTAGAGTTCGATTAGTGGCGGGACATAGTAGAGTTCGATGAGTGGCGGGAAATAGTAGAGTTCGACGAGTGGCGGGACATAGTACAGTTCGATGAATGGCGGGAAAGAAGAGTTCGATGAGTGGCGGGACAGAGTTCGATGAGTGGCGGGACATAGTTCGATGAGTGGCGGGACATAGGAGAGTTCGGGAAGTAGGAGAGTTCGATGTGTGGCGTGACAGAGTTCGACGAGGGGCGGGACATAGGAGAGTTCGGTGTGTGGCGGGAAGTAGGAGAGTCCGATCTGTGGCGGGACATAGGAGAGTTCGATGTTGTGGCGGGACATAGGGGAGTTGGATATGTGGCGGGACGTAGGAGTTCGATATGTGGCGGGAAATAAGATATCGCTGTGTGGCGGGACATAGAAGAGTTGTATATGTGGCGGGAAATAGGAGAGTTGGATATGTGGCGGGAAATAGGGGAGTTGGATATGTGGCGGGAATGTTTAGTATATAGACTCTCACCGTACGAATGTCGGGCAAAGCCGCGGAGATGGAAGATGGCGAAGTTGCGTCTATCGGCATTGACACACCGTCAAGCAAAAGATCTGCACTTGTGCTCTTCAGGAGTGCGCAGCATTTGCATGGGAGTGCCCAGAGCTAGCTGTGTGGACTTGCACGATTGTCTTGCTTACGGGGCATGTCAAGAATGGGGAGGAGGTTGAGAACGCGGTGAAAGTGGATGAAACCGTAGATTGAGGGCGAAAATGCGAGGGGCATGGGAAAAGTCCTGAGAAGCAGGCACGCAAGACTTCCAGAACACGTAGTTTTTTTTTTTTTTTTTTGAAAATGGTCACAATTTACCACGAGGCATTTGATTTTGACGTTCCTGGCCGCAATTTCGGCGTGTTCTGAACCGAAATCGTCATGTCTTCCTGGCGGGAACCCGGGTCGAGGTCCCGCTAGTAGGATGGGATTGAACGCCTGAATGTAGACGCGTTTGTGGAAAGGTGCAGAAATTTGTGATTGAACTGCTTTTCTGCATCTCTGCTTTTAAACACGTTGAGATTCAGGAGCTGACCCCTATCCGCTTTGCTAAAGGGACCTCACCCTCTGGTGAACCCCGGTGGTTTCGGTTCAGAAAACGGCGAAATTGCGAATAGGAACGTCAAAGATAGATGCCCAAAGGAGTATTAGTCAAAATATAGTGAAAAACAGCTGCAATGCGACTGCGAGGTCCCAGATTCGCTCTCGTTCGTCCGTGGCAACGAGTGCTGCCGCACGGCACACGAAACGAAAAACGAATCGAATGAATCTTCCCACAGAAATGGCCAGGGTCATCGCTTTGCTATAAATGGTAACGAGTGTATTTTGCCAGCTTTGTTGGGCAGATGCACTCGTTTCGTTTTCGTTTTGTGCGCCATGCGGCGAGACCCAACGAGTGTCTTAGGAAGGCCGCGCTTTTGTGGAAACAGGGAGGACTGCATACCCGTTTTTCACTGCCTTTGGGCCTCGCTCCACTTCTCTCCACATGAACCAAAGACAAAAGATATGGCGTTGTATCTTTCCGTGCTCTAGTGGAAGATTCATTCTCATTTTGCACATTTGGAGAGTCAGTCTAGCGAGGTCTTTTGACTTGAATACTTTTTTTCTCCCTTTTTTCCCCTTTAATTAGACTGCTGCTGGAATGGGGGCTTCTTTGTGTAATAAGTGCTTAATATAATATAATAATACGACTTAGGCTGTAATTTGTTTAATAAGTGTATAATATTAGTAATACGACCAGGGGGAGCATCAAAGCTGTAGTAGTTAAATGCCTTGGCGGGTAATTGCATTGTAAAAGATGCAAGTAGATCTGCGTGGCTCATCGGGATCGGGATCATAAATCTGTTTTGTGAGTACGGAACTGAACAGGCTGTGTGTTAGCCATGTAGGAGGTGTGGTTGCCTCAGCCTCGCATTCGATAAAGAGGGTTTTTGATGTATATGTTTGACAGTTCGACTGCTTGTATCCACCCCATACTGAGTGAACGACCGGTAGCTCCGGCTCTTACCAACCCGTATATCCTTGTCTCCCTCTCTCTGCCTCTCTCTTCCCCTCTCCGTCTCTCGTTCTCTCGCTGGTTCTAGCTGTGTACGAGATTTTTAACGCCGTTTCATCTTCTGCCTATGTTTTCCCTCTCCCTCTCTCTGCCTCTCCCTCTCCCTCTCTCTGCCTCTCCCGCTCCCTCTCTCTCTCCCCCTCGTTCTATCACTTTCGCTTTCTCGCTCTCAGTCGCTCGTTTCTCGCTCTCCTTCTCTCTCTCTGTTCATGCGGAACTGTTTTTCTAGACTGCGGCGTTTCACCAACACTTGCCGCACAAAGTTGTACGATATTTTGGGTGCAAGTTCCCCTGCTTGTTATCGCCGCGTCAGTTGCTGCCTGTGGTCTCGGTACCTCCCTCCCTCTCGGTGTCAATGTGAACTGCATCGTCACGTGCACGCCTTTTCCTTGTCTCGACGCGCACTTCTTCTCTTGCAGAGCTTGCAGACTGATCATCGGAAAGGCGGAGCAAGTAGGGATGATGATTGTTAACAGAGTTATTTGCCCCCGCGGTGACCCGACAGTGATTGATGTTCGTTGTCGGATCGTAGGTGGTGATTGCGTTACGACAGTGATTGCCTGAATGTAGACGCGTTTGTGGAAAGGTGCAGAAATTCGTGATTGAACTGCTAAATACTGAAGTGGTTTGCAGCAGTCTGATGGGATTGAGCGAGGGGTTGATGACGGGTAATTGGGTTAAACTGAAGGTGCTTGGGATTTGACGCGCGGGAATGATGAAGCTCCTTTATTTGAGAAAAATGAGAGGAGTGCCTGAGCTCGTTTTGCGGGGAAAAGATTGGCTCCAAAAAAATGCCGCTAGAAGTTGGGGACTTGTAGGATTTGCCGCCAAAACTAGAAACGTCGTTTTCGAATTTGCCGCCTAAAAACTTGGGGGCTCGGGATTTGCCGCTCAAACCTTGAGCAAGGTTCTTGTGCGAATTTGCCGCTAGAACTTGGAGACTTGTAGAATTTGGCGCCAAAACTTGGCGGTTGTTTTCGAATTGGGCGCGAAGACGTGATGGTGGTTCGCGGATTTGCCGCAAAAACTCGCAGATGTTTGAATACTCCATGCGTCAGGGAGAGCAACGGAGAGGACTAAAGGGGAGGACTGCAGGGGAGGACTAAAAGGGAGGAGAGAACAACGATAGGGGGGGTATCGAGCAGATAGAGTGAATGACTGATCCGTCAGTTTTTTTTTTTTTTTGGCGACGACGATTTTGTTTCTTGGGTGATTGATTATATGATTCTTTTCGTCTTTTGGTGTGAGAGATTGCTATTAGTTTTTCGATCGCTAAGGAGGAGCTGCAACAGCTGTGGAAACCGGTGGCGAGGTCGACCAGCAAAGTGGATTGGATTTGGCGCCTGAATCTTGACGTGTATGCGGAGAGGTCGCGTTTGATTTGTTTTTCTGCATCTCTGCGCAAAGTACATCCAGATTCAGGCGGTTTGTTTGATCCTGTTTGTGGCGAGGTCCTCTAGGAAAGTGTATTGGATTTGGCGCCTGAATCTGGACGTGTATGTGGAGAGTTGCAGAAAATCGCCTTTGATCTGCTGTTCTGCATCTCTGCGTAAAATACATCCAGATTCAGGCGGTTTGTTTGATCATATTTGTGGCGAGGTCCAATAGCAAAGTGAATTGGATCTGGCACCTGAATCTGGACGTGTCTGGAGAGGTGTATAGAATCGCGTTTGATCTGCTTTTTTGCATATGTGCGTAAAAGACATCCAGATCCATGCGGGTTGTTTTTGATCCTTTGATCCTATTTGCGGCGAGGTCTACTAGCGAAGTGGATTGGATTTAACACCTGAATCTGTACGTGTCTGGGAGAGGTGCAGAAAATCGCGTTTGATCTACTTTTCTTTCTCTCCCCATTAAATACATCCAGATTCAGGCCGTCTGTTTGATCCTGTTTGGACCTCGTCTCTGGTCCATCATCCCTTTAAACTCTGAATAAAAATTCACCGCCTGAATTCGGATTGTAAGCCGTGCGAACAAGTAGAACAGCCTGATCCTCCCAACGAGTTCTAAGATCGTTCTTAGAAACTTCCCACTTCTTGTACGATCCTGTCCTGGAAGCATGGTACTCCCAATAAGTGGACGCTTTTCGTTCTTCCCAAGTTTCGCCGGAATACGAGTTGCTTCTCATTCAAATTGTCGTTCGACTATGGAGTCTCGAAGCATTATGTCTGTATCTGGGCTTAAAAGTTGCACCAAGTACAGCTATTTCAAATTGTCCTTTGACTATGTCTCGAAGCATTATGTCCGTATCTGGACTTAAAAGTTGGACCAAGTACAGCTATTTCGAATTGTCATTTGACTATGGCGTCTCGAAGCATTATAGCTGTATCTGGACTTAAAGTTGCTCTAAGTACAGCTATAATGACTGGGTGTTCTATTCGGGGGTGAAGACGGTAGTCTGCTTTCTGGATTGTCTTGCTATTATAATGCCTTTTTCTTCTTTTTCAATTTGTACTTATTTTGAAATCCGGGGTGGTATGCTGCTTTCTGCATCGTTTTCCGTGTTTATTTTCTATTGGGGGGTGAAATTCAATTGCCCGAAAAAAAAAACAATCTTTTTTTTATGCGTACTTATGGAAATCCATGGTGAAAAATTAATTTGCACAAAAATAAAAGTATTCTTTTTAATGCCTTTTTTTTGGGACTATATAGTATACAATATATTCTCAATGCCTTCTTATTTGGAGATCTGTTGTGAAAGGTAGCTATGCTTGCAGGGGTCCCCTGTATAGGCTCACGAGTAGAGTAAGGTTAGGTAGTGAATAAAAAGGAAAGGGGATTGAAAGAAAAAAAAAAGGGCACAAGAAATCGATTGATGCTTTTCTTTGTAATGCCTTTCTTTTGTTTGAACTACACTTTATCATTCTTAATACCTTGTTATTTGGATATCTGTGGTGGAAGTAATTTGCAAAAAAAAAAAAATCCTTTGATCTTATGGGGCATGTGTAATTGCTGCTACGCAGGTCTTGCACATGGATAGGAATGATTACTACGGGGGAGAATCTGCTTCGCTGACTTTGAATCAGGTGCCATTTCTCTCCTCTCCTTCCCTTTTCGCCCCTGCCCTCACCGTCCTCCACGTGTTTGCCTTCTCCTATCTTTCCTCTCCCCTCCCCTTTTCACCACTTCCACCCTTGACTTTGAATCAGGTGCAATTTCTCTCCTCTCCTCCCTTCCTCTCCCTGTCCTCCACGTTTTTTTGGTCTCCTATAGGTCCTTTCTCCTCCCCCTTTCMCCCCCCCCCCCGGTAACTGTTCTCCACGTTTTTTGCCCTCTGCTACCCTCTTCACGCGAATAGAACACATGGACGGAAGACAGGAATGATGACTAGGGGGAATAATCTCCTTCGCTGACGTTGAATCAGGTCCAAGTTCTCTCCTCTCCTCCTTTGTTCTCCCCTCTCCTGCCAGTTCTCCATCCTTTCGCCCTTTTCGTTTCTTTTCTTTTTTAAAAAGGGAGACGGCCATGAAATATCATCACCGAACTGACCGGCCCTACCTTCTTCCCCCGAATACAACGTACGGTCATTATAGCTGTGTTCGGGGTATCTTTGTCTAAATAAATCTATAATGACCGTACCTTGGCCCTACCTTATTCCGCCGAATTCGACGTACGGTCATTATAACTATAACTAGAGTGACCGTACGTTGGCCCTACCTTCTTACCCCGAATGCAACGTACGGTCATTATAACTGTGTTTGGGGTATTTTTCAGTCTAACTATAACTGTAGTGACCGTACGTTGGCCCTACCTTCTTACCCCGAATACAACGAACGGGCATTATAGCTGTGTTTGGCGTACCTTTCAGTCTAAATACAACTATAATGACCGTACGTTGTATGCAGTCTAAATACAACTATAATAACCGTATGTAGTATTCGGGTAGTATTCGGGGGAAGAAGGTAGGTACTTAAGAAAACTGTGGTATTTTACTCGTCTGCATCCGGTCGAGCCCGAACTCACGTCTGTATTTCAACGCGACCGAACTCACGTCTGTATTTCAACAGTTCAGGGGTTTGCCGCCTGAACTAGGCTAGTTGGCCTTCCCCCTCCTCCCGTCGTCATTTGAAGGCGACGGCGTTGAGATATCATGATATCATCACCAAACTGACCGGCAGTAGGGAATTCCGAATTAGAGTACTAGTACTATTTAGTATTTACTCATCTGCATCTGGCGGAGTTCGAACTCAGGTCTGTATTTCAACGAGGGTGGAGAGTGTGAAGCTGCCTGCTGGCAGACCTGTGAGTAGTTGTGTCCCTGTTGATGTGTCAAAGTTGATGTCAAAGTTGATGTCAAAGTTGATGTCAAAGTTGATGTCAAAGTTTGATGTCAAAGTTGAGTTGATGTCAAAAGTTGATGTCAAAAGTTGATGTCAAAGTTGAGTTGATGTCAAAAGTTGATGTCAAAGTTGAGTTGATGTTAAATTTGATGTCAAAGTTGATGTCGAAAGTTGAATTGATGTCAAAGTTGTTGATGTCAAAGTTGATGATGTCTTATGTCAAAGTTGAGTTGATGTCGAAAGTTGATGATGAGTTGATGACAAAAGTTGATGTCAAAGTTGAGTTGATGTCAAAAGTTGATGTCAAAGTTGATGTCAAAGTTGAGTTGATGTCCAAAGTTGATGTCAAAAGTTGATGTCAAAGTTGAGTTGATGTTAAATTTGATGTCAAAGTTGATGTCGAAAGTTGAGTTGATGTCAAAGTTGATGATGTCGGAGTTGATGTCGAAGTTGATGTCAAAGTTGTTGATGTCAAAGTTGATGATGTCGAATGTCAAAGTTGAGTTGATGTCGAAAGTTGATGATGAGTTGATGTCAAAGTTGATGTCGAATGTCAAAGTTGAGTTGATGTCGAAAGTTGATGATGTCGAAGTCAAATTTGATGTCCAAGCTGATGTCAAATTTGATGTCAAATTTGTGGTCGTCCAGGTCGTTGTACTCGAGTAGCGAATGGGATGCGTGTATCAAAATTTAGAACTTGTTGACATTTCTAGAAAAATGTTTGGCAAACATAAATTTGAAGATGTACTGAACATTTTTTCGATGGCTTGGGAAAAAAAAACACGGCCGGTGTTTCACCGAAATTATAAGCGGTTAAACTGAGACGGAAAAAAGCGAACAAATAAATTTGATACTCTTTCGATAGCTTGGAAAAAAAAAAAAACCGAGGCCGGTGAATTTTCACCAAAATTATAAGCGGTCAAACTGAGACGGAAAAAAAACGTTGTTTTGATGGTTCGAAACACAAAAAAACAGGCGGGTGAATTTCACGGACGTTTTTTACGAAGGGTTAAAAATGAATTTTCACAAAATTTACAAGCGGTTTAAAATTTTCACAAATTTACAAGCGGCTAAATTGTTGGCCTTTCACGAACGTCTATTAACCGCTTGTTAAGAAACTTCTAACTTATAAGATTCCAACTGGCTTGCTTGTTGGTGTGGGTAGGCTTCCGGATGGATGAGCTTCCTTCGTGTGTGAGGTTGGTGAGAGTTAAAACTGTCTGCTGACGTAGAATGTTTTTTTCGTTTGCATGCGGTTTCATCTTTTGTTTTTTTTTGGTTTTGTTATTTGTGAGCACAGCTGTGGCAGAAGTTCCACGGAACAGAGAAGCCGCCTGCAGCACTCGGATCCAACCGGGATTACAACGTGGACATGATTCCTAAGGTAATTATTTCGTACGTGAAGGACCATTGGCTATCTGCACATTGGCTTGTTGGGGAGAAAGGGATGTGGAAGTAGGGGGAGTAAAGGCTGTAATTGGTGGAGAGAAAGGGATGTGGAAGTAGGGGGAGTAAAGGCTGTAATTGGTGGAATCTAATTGAGCCCCTGTGGTCGTCTTCAGGCCTACCGAAACATTGTTGTGGGAGAAAAAGGGGCCATATTCAGGCCTACCTAAACGTTTCTGTAGGAGGAAAGGGGGCTGTAAAAGTAGGGGGTCTTAAGGCTGTTATTGGTCTCATTTAATTGTGCCCTTCTCGGTCATCTTCAGGTCTACTTAAGTGTTCTTGGGGGGGGGGGGTGTAAATGGGCCATCTGCAGGCCTACCTAAAATTTCTCGTGGCAGAGGTCTACCTAAGTGTTCAGGCCTACCTAAAATTTTTCGTGGCAGAAAAGGGTGGGAGGTGCAGAAGTCGGTCGGGGGAATAAGGCTGTTATTGGTCTCATCTAATTGTGCCCAGATCATCTTCAGGGGAATGCGAAAGTAGGGGGAGTAACGCTGTTTTTCTGTCTCATCTAAATGTGCCCTCCTTAGCCATCTTCAGGCCTACCTGACGGTCAGCGTTCCAGGATGACTCTTGTCCCTCTATCACTCCTTGGGCCAGGTAGCATCTTCAGGCCTACCTGACGGTCAGCGTTCCAGGATGACTCTTGTCCCTCCTATCACTCCTTGGGCCAGGTGGAGAGTACGAGTGTGAAGAGGGAGACAATTTCAACACGCGGATCTGTGTGCGAAAAGGAGTAGGTGGCCTGAAGGCAGCGGTTGTGTGCTACTTCAGGATTATGTGTGTACGTTGGACGCTACAGCGCTGCAGGGGTGGGGTGGACATCACTACCGGTACGATTGCACTTCTGAACAGTGTTGGAACTAGTTGATTAATAGACTTGGTTCCTGTGGCTGAGGGTGGTGGTTGGAGGCCGCGCGTGTGCGGTGGGGCCTGAAGCCGTAAACCACGGAGCAGTAGTCCGTGTGTTAAATGGAGAGAAGGGAGAGCAATCACAGAGGGTGGTTGCCAGAGATACGACGAGAAGTGGAAGCTTTTTCAACATCGATGTAAGCGATGATTAATCGTGCTCTTTTGTTGCGTTTGTGCTGTTATGCAGTTCATGATGGCCAATGGCCAGCTTGTGAGGGTTCTCATTCACACCGATGTGACTAAGTATTTGTCATTCAAGGCCGTGGACGGAAGCTATGTCCTGAAGCAGAACAAGGTGAGTCAGCACTTTTTTAGCATTGGTTTTTTTTTTTTTTTTTTTTTTGTTAATTTTAAACATAACTGCCTGTCTTGTGCATCAGCTGTGGAGACGGTCCCTGTTCGTTTTGGTGGACGCCAAAATGAAATGCCGGCTGGTGGTGAAATTGCTAACTGCCCCCGCCTTTGGCCCTTATCCCCCCTGCGCCCTATTGGGGCTGGTTGGCCCCCCTTCCCAGAAGAATGTGGTCATGGGTAGTGCTCCCACTTTTCCCAACAATGTGGAAGGCAGTGGCGGTTCGAAATGGTGACGTCCTCGAGATATCATAATGGAACTGGCCGGCACTATAGGGGTAATTCAGAATTATGGTATTTCACTCATCTGCTTCCACTGGAGTTAGGGGGGTCTGTATTTCAACAGTTCAGGGGTGTACCAACTGAGCTAGGGCAGTTGGTACCACTGGAGTTAGGGGGGTCTGTATTTCAACAGTTCAGGGATGCGCCAACGGAGCTAGGGCAGTTGGTACTTGCACTCTTTTAAATGTGATCTGACCACAGTTACAGCCACGCGTGGATGTACCTGACCGCAATTACAGCCAGAAATAAGTAAAAAAGTCCTAGTGTGAGTACGCCCTTAACTTGACTTCTGCGGTGTGAACACTAGGGTTGGTGTATTAGTCATCTGCATCTGCCATCCGGCGGAAGTTTGAACTCAGGTCTGTATTTCAACAGTTCAGTCCAGGGGGGGTGTACCAACTGAGCTAGGTCAGTTGGTTTGCATCGGTTGTATTTAGTGCCACTAGTGCTTTTCTCCTTTGGTTATTTGCTATATGGTAGGTTTCGTTTTTGCTTTTTTGCTTCTCATCTTTATTTTGGTGGATGCTTTTTTTTTTTTTTTTTTTTTTTTCTCTGAAACTGGAGCTCGCTTTGTAAACGCACATTACTGAAGACCTGGCCTGCCTTTAAAAAAAAAGAAGAAAAAAGATCTCGTCTTACCACTCGCCATGTGTGACAGACAAAAACTACGGCGGGTCCATATTTCTGAGTTATACAGGATGTTACATCTTCAATCTGCACATTTTGGGATTAGTGCGGCGAGGCCTTGAGGCGGAGGGGCTAGTTGCACCGCTGACCGTCTGCCAAGATTGAGAATGTACCTGTTCATAACTGTGTTCAGATGCATTCAATTTTTTGGCGGATGGCGAGTTGCTGCAATTAGGCCATGATGACGCCGGCCAAGATTGATAATGTACCTGATCATAATTGTGTCCGGATGCATTTAATTTTTTGGCGGACGGTGAGTTGCTCCAATTAGGCCATAATGACGTCTGCCAAGATTGAAAATGTACCTGGTCGTAACTGTGTCCAGATGCATTCAGTTTTTTGGTGGACGGTGAGTTGCTCCAATTAGGCCATAATGACGTCTGCCAAGATTGAGAATGTACCTGGTCATAACTGTATTCAATTTTTTGGCGGATAGCGAGTTGCTGCAATTAGGCTATAACGACGTCTGCCAAGATTGAGAATGTACCTGGTCACATCTGTTGTCTAGATGCATTCAATTTCTTGGCGGATGGCGAGTGCTGGTCATAAATGTGTCCAGATGCATTCAATTTTTTAGCGGATGGCGAGTGCTGCAATTAGGCCATAATGACAATTGGATCAACAAGTGGGGTGGAAAGAGTTGGGCATCGTACGTTTTTTGTGCTTTTCTGAAAATTGGGGACCTTGGGATATTATCAATGGCCTGAGGTAATTTAGAATCTGATTGCATCAGGAGTCGAACTTGGGTCTGTATATCAAGAGGTCATGGGCTGTACCAACTGGCTAGGCCCGTTGGTTTTGGCACTCTTTTCCCTTGAAGTAATCGCTGGACTTCCCCTTGTGTATAGATCTTGCTCAACCTCACGATGTTCTAAATGTATCTTGATTGGATCTCGCCCCGGCACACACACAAACGTTCTAAATGCTTCTGGACTGAGCAGATGCGTTCAGACTGACCAAAATTTTATGTAACTTGAGCCAATATCAGGTCCAGATACATTGGAATCTTTGGTAGTGGAAGGGGGAATGTTCTGTAGTGGAACGGCTTTGGAAACTTCCTGAAAGAAGTGGGGTGCTCTCCGAAATCAGTTTAAAAAAAACTGAGGACTCGATGCATTCTTTTCTTTTGGTGGACCATGGAACAGATGTCAAACTGATCTGAAGAGATACTACACTAGATCTTAGATCTTTCTTGATATAAAGGCTGAGAAAGGTATGGAATTGATGCCTGATTGCGTTGAGAAAGCGAGAGAGAGAGAGAGAGAGAGGTAGGTTTTGGTTGTAAGTGCTCACTCCGGAATTGATGCCTGATTGCATTGAGAAAGTGGTTTTCGATAGTCAGTCTTTCGGGACATGCGTTAAAATTGGAACGATACACAGAAGATTAACATGGCCCCTGCGCAAGGATGAAACCCATAAATCGAGAAATGGTTTTCGATAGTCTGACAGGTGGTGGTTGGTTTGCGTTGTTTCCTGGACAGATCTACAAAGTGCCGGCCACTGATGTGGAGGCATTGAAATCCCCCTTGATGGGAATGTTTGAGAAGAGGCGGGCTCGGAAGTTCTTTTGCTTTGTGCAGGACTACGACGAGGCAGATCCCAAGTCACACGAGGGACTGGACGTCACCAAGACGACGTCGAGGGAGCTTTTTGCGTAAGCTCTATGCACCGATTGTGACCTTTGCGGGGTTGATTTGACATGTCTTAGAGCTACATGGAGCAGTTTCCTAGGCCATATACTGGTGGTACTGGGGGCATGAACTGGTTTCTATGTACGAATCTATTTTTTTATTTTATTTTTTTCGGCCTTGGACCTGATGTAGGGGTGGGTAAGGGCCGAGACTCCTACATAGGGGTGGGTAAGGGCAGAGACTCCTACATAGGGTGTAAGGGCAGAGACTCCTACATCGGGTCCATTCTGTGTGCTATCTTCGATGGGTGGGCTAAGGGAACACTACAACCATGCGGGCTATTGCGTTATGTCGAGTTTCTGATGTGGCTTTGTGAAGAGTTGGCTTGATTCTGGACGGCTTGTCCAAGTGTTGATTCTTCTGGTCTGGCAAAGGTGGCTTGTTGTTTGGAGGCTTTTTTTTTTTTTTTTTTTTTTTTTTTTTTTTTTTTTTTTTTTTTTTTTTTTTTTTTTTTTTTTTTTTTTTTTTTTTTTTTTTTTTTTCTCGGGGGCCTGGGAGGCAGAGCGTGTCCTAATATTTGATGGCTTGTGCGAGTGCTGTTTCTTCTGGTCTGGCGAAGGTGGGTTGGTGTTTGGCCGATTTTGTTGGGGGGGAGGTGAGCGAGGGTGGGTCTGTTGTTCTGACAGGGCGGAAGTGCAAATAGTCAAGGGCTTCACGAGGCAAGTGAAATGCTGGCAACGCCAGATGTTGCTTGATGACGCAATGACTTGAGTGCAAGCAAAATGAGGGGATAGAGCATACAATGTTGGGTCGTTTGTTTGGGTCGTTTGTTTCCTTTGGTTTCCTAGCTTGCTTTCCTTTCCTTTTCTTCTTTTGCTTGAGGATCTTTCTGCTTATTGCGAGTGTGACGTTGTTGTGTCTGTCAGGAAATATGGATTGGAGGAGAATACGATCGAGTTTATTGGCCATGCTCTTGCGCTGCACAGAGATAATTCGTTTTTGGACGAGCCAGCTCTGGACACAGTGAAGAGAATAAAGGTGGGTGCTTTTGTGCGTGCGTGCGTTTGCATGTCTGTGCACGTGTATCCGGAAGGGCCCTCTGCTAAAGTTCTGGAGGATCACGCCCCCCGGTTGCCCCTATGATTGATTTGTTTAAAGCACCAGTACGTGGCCCCTAACCAAGTTGAGAGTCCAATTGAGCCTCTGCTAAGACTCTGGAGGCTCACGCCCCACGGTCTTCGGAAGGGGCCTGTGGCCGATGGATGGCATCTACTGGTGGTTTAAGATAAATGTGACCTTTTGAGACAGCATTCATTACAAACGTATCGAAAAAACCAGATGTGCCAAGTGCCCAAGCAGTTGTACACAGTTCATATAAAAAAATCCGACTTTATAAAGCTGGAGTAACAAAGCGCACGCAAAGTGGTAGTGTAGTGTAGTGAGTGCTTTGCTTCGATGTAAATATTCTCGCTGTTTGAGCAGGTACATGGGGTTTAATCAGCTTTTTAATGGCAGGGGTCATTAATTGGGGATTAGTGGAAGGGGTTAGTAAATGGGGATTTATGGGAGGGGTTAGTCCTTGTGGGTAGGAGGTATGGATGGAATCTGTGTGCATCTTCTTGTGAAGTTGCAGAGTAGCTTGTGGATCTCTGAGGGCATTCTCACGGTAGCACTTTTTTTTATTTATTTCTGCACGGAATTGTGGCGTGATGCAATGCAGGTCCGGCTGTGAATGCGGCCAGGCACGTTTAAGATTGTGCTAGTTTGAGTACTCCCTTACACGCAAAAACCAGGGCATTGGTTTTTGATACGGTAAGGTGTCGAGTTATGGCCACGGCATTGGTTTTTGATACGGAAATGCAAAGGTTTCAAATCTTTTCAGTCTAGCGGAGGATTCCAATGTAGTTGTTTGTTTCGAAAGCTGAGGTACGTAGGGTGTGCTCACACATCGGTGGCATAGCAGCAAAATCTGTGAATTTTGCCATCTCGATTTCGCTGGAATGCCACCCCGCCCGGTCACATGGGGGCAGCGAATCACAAACGACATGAGCTGGACTTTCTGGCAATTGCCAAAATGGTGCCTTGTGTGGTCACACAGCGCGAGCCGCAAATTTTTTAGCCCTTTCTTTCTTTTCGACGAAGTAGGTTTCAAATTTCCTTTCACGAACTCTCGAACTGAAAAAAAGAAATTGCTACCACCACCTCCAGAGGTTGTAGCACAAAATGCCCTTCCTCGTGGCCGGAGAGGCCGCTGACATTTGATACACCCTTTGCCGCTTTCCCTGCCTCGTGCGACTGGCCCAACCATCACATTCTAGCTGTTTTTTTAACCATAAAAGGCCCTAGCGTGAGTAGGACCTAGGCATCTTTGGAAGCCTCCAAAAAGATTCTGAAACCTTTGACGATCTTTATCTTGTGGATTGGATGCGCTTTTGTGCTGAGTGTTTTGAGAGTGCTATCGTGGCTACGGCAAGTAATACCGTCGTGTTGCATTGTGTCTTGCAGCTGTATGCAGAGTCACTCGCACGTTTTGGAGGCGGGTCGCCGTACATCTATCCTCTGTATGGGCTCGGAGAACTGCCGCAGGTGAGTGAGCAGAGGAGAGACTTGCTGAGTTCATTTCTTGCAGTTACCTATGCCAGATGTTAAAGGTCTGTCTACCTGATTGTAGCGTATCCCCCTTTTATTGGCGTTTTTGTGTGTAAACATATTTTGCCAGCACTGTTTTTTGGGTGTTTTGACCTGAGGTATTCACGGATGGCGTGTTCCATTTGATGGATTGGACTTCTCAGGTGTCCGGATCGCTTCCGTTTTGTGTTCATTTTGTTTATGCTTGAAGTGGATGTTGTTCACATGCCTGTGGTCATACATGTTGGCCCCCGGATTGGGAATTCAAGCGTCCGCCTCTCCTAGGCCGTTCTGTCAGCCGCAGGTTTTTAGTGTGCTGTGTATGCGGTTACAAACTGTTTTCTGTCTTTTGGACTCAGTGTCGTGTTGGCGTGTGGTGGTGGTGATGTGTTTCAGGCATTTGCTCGCTTGAGTGCTGTCTATGGTGGAACGTACATGCTCTCTAAGCCAGAGTGCAAGGTATGTCTACATTCTTGGTATCAATCAGGCCATCACTGTTACTAAATCAATCAAATGGCGCTTGTAGATTATGTTAACCGTAGGATGGGGAAGTCTCATGTACGGATCGGAAGCCGAGTAGTACCTGTTCAGAAGCGTTCGATTGCAGTACAATTACGGAAAACTCTTTCAGAAGCGGGTGATTTGGAATGTTATATTAATATCCTGCTCGTCTTCACTTGCTTGCTCCACAAGTGCGGTGTTTGTCTGGGGTGCGAAGGGAACTGGTCTGGTTGTAAATTCTCTGTTGGCCTGGGGACACGGCATTTGCTAGGCCTTGACCAATGTGTGGGGACTGAACAGTGTGGAGTCCTGAGGGTCACTGATGTGAATTCTAAAAATCTAGGCTTTTTTTCTTTTTTTCTTTTTTCTGTTCTGTTCCCAAACCACCACTGCCTTTGCTGGTGTTGGGAAAACGGGAACATAGCGTACTCGGAAAAAAACGGGGGCTGGGCTGAACGACGGGCGCTGTTGGTAAATCTCATTGGCGGCCGTCGTTGTGCATCGGCCTCCTAAAGATTGGAGGCCCCACCCGCCGAGGCCGGCATGGGAAAAGGTAGTGCTTTAATTTTAAAACATCTACATTTCTCTTATGGGCAGCTTGATCTGAAATAGCAAACATCAGTGCATAGTGCTTCGTCGTGCTGTTGTTTGGTCTTGTTTTGGACTTTTAAGCTTCGGATATATTATAGAGGTTCTGCATTGCGCTTGCTTTGTTGACGTATTTAGTATGTGTGCACGTTTGGGCGTAAAGCTTTGGATTCAGAGAATTTCAGACATGTAAGCAGTTGTGCCGCGATCGAGATCCAGCTGAGATCCCGCTGCCACTCCCTTTTGTGGCGGGGGTTTGTATGTGTTAATGGTGTCTCGCTTGGTGTTGTCTG
Source organism: Chara braunii (assembly GCA_003427395.1). Lineage (NCBI taxonomy): Eukaryota > Viridiplantae > Streptophyta > Charophyceae > Charales > Characeae > Chara > Chara braunii. The sequence continues at coordinate 1,084,357 of BFEA01000311.1, read as the reverse complement.
TTATCTAGCACACTGTTTGGGTACGTGTAATGTTCTTTTGCTGCATGAAAGCGTGACGGAATTGGTTTTGTGCCCTTTGGTTTTGTTCCTTTTTGCGTGCAGGTGGAATTTGAGAATGGCGTTGCGGTTGGAGTGACGTCACAGGGGGAGACGGCAAAGTTCACGAAAGCTGTTGTTGGAGACCCCAGCTACTTCACTGAGAAGGTATTTGATCATTTGATGGCTACTTTGGCTGCGAAGTGTAGGCTTAACGGAGACAGATGACCTCATTTTGGTAGTGGAATGCCCGTAGGCAAGGTAGTTTAGCTTGTGGAGAAGGTAGTGGCCATCCCTGCCGGTGTTTCATCTCCCCTTCCATGGCGTTTCGATGGTCTTTTTCAGGAAATATTGTTTTTTGTGGAGGCTTGCTCGACCGGAAAGGTCTGGCTTGATTCTGTGTGTTGGCGAGTGTCAGTGTTGGGGTGTCGTGCAGAAGGTAGTGCCCATCTCTGCTGGTGTTGTATTATGTGCTTCCATTACAGGTATAATGTTGTGCCCTGGGCAGGGATGCAGAACTACCGTCTTCGGCTGAATACAATCCCCGGTCATTAAAGCTGTATTTTGTGCACCTTTCAGTCCAGATACAGGTATAATGACGGGGTGTTGAATTTGGGTGCAGATGGTAATGGATTGGGTCCAAGCTGATGGTTCTTGAGGAGAGATTTGTCTTTTGATTCTCTGTGTTGGCACATGTCAGTGGTAAGCGGAGTCCGTGACTTGTATACGGCCGGCTTTGGGCATTTAACTTCGACGTTCCCGGCTGCAATTTTGGCATTTTCCGAACGCAAATTGTTGTTGGCAGATGTCATTGTGAAGTGGAGTACGTGACTTGTAATAGACCTTCCAGGCATTTAATGTCGATGTTCTTGGCCGCAATTTCGACATTTTTTTTAACCCAAATTGTCAGGGCTGACCGGATTCCCGCCAGTTTTTGTTGGCGGATGTCTGTGTGAAGTGGATTCCGTCACTTGTAATACCCCTTAAGGCATTTAAACCACCGGTACGTCCTAAAGTCGTGCCCGTTACCGCGGCACGAGTTTAGGAACTGTACGGACCACTACAGGAGCGCCCAAAATCATCCAACTAGAAACGTTTCGACTCTTTTTTTTTCGTTGGCCGATAGCTGGGCCAAGTACTGGCTCAAAATGTGGAAGTTGTGCCCGGACTGTCCCAAAGGAGTAGTAAAACTGCTTTGGAGAGAAGATGGGAATCCTGAACTGGCATGAGAAAACGGTCCAGCGTTCACAGGCCAGGCTTTTCTGTCTTCGTGGAAGTTATAAAGGATGATGCGTAGTGGTAGGTGGTTAAGGTTTTTTTTTTTTTTTTTTTTTGTGGGGGGGGGAAGTTGGTGCATTAGTGAGGTCCACACGTTAATTTTTGCATGTCAGTTATATCTTTGCATGTAAGGAGAGATTTTTGCGTGGTGGTGGAAGTTTTCGTATAATTATATCTTGGCATGTGATGAAAATTTGTGCATGCGTTTATAACTGCATGCATGGGACCATTTCTGTCTATGGTGAAGTTGCCTTGACATCTGTTCGGCGACATTGTCGAGTTTATTCTGTCTATGGTGAAGTTGCGTTGGCATTTGTTCAGCGAAATTGTTGAGTTTTTTGTGAATGTCTGCTTTATGCATGCCAGACTGTTTCTGTAGTGAGCTTGTTGTTTTCTTTGTAAGGTGGGACAAAGTTGCTGAGCTTCTAAAGATGACCTTAACATGGGGTGAATCGCTTTGATGCTCGCGCTGCTGCTTCAGGTGAAAGTTGTTGGGAAGGTGGTGAGAGCAATCGCCATCATGAGCCACCCGATTCCGAACACAAGCGACTCTCACTCCGTCCAGATCATCTTGCCGCAGAAGCAGCTGAACCGGAAGTCAGATATGTGAGTGCGATTCCCATCTGGCCGGACTGACTGTTGATGTATTGTTGAGTTCCTCAAAGAAGTGTAGGTCTTGTTAGTGGAGTGTCTGGTCTGAATCTTTTTGCTGCTTGGAAGTGTCTGGTCTGAATCTTTTTGCTGCTTGGAAGTGTCTGGTCTGAATCTTTTTGCTGCCCTGGCTCTTCAGTTAGATTGCTAGTCTTGTCATTGGAGAGCAGGGCCCAGTCACAAAGACCACTGCCGAAAATCTGTTCCAAGGATGGGAGCAACCGCCCCCCGGAATAGGAGGGGCGTTGTGTTTTGTTTTTCCCAAGAAAAAAAGAAAGAAAACAGAAAAGAGCCAAAGCCACTCAGTACATTCCATCCAGCATAATCGTTAGGATAATCCGGAATGCAGCATTGGCCTTGGTGACTCCTGTCTCGCATGGCTAAGGTACCTGTCCTTTGTGGATTCGTAATCTGCAGAGGGAGAGGGAAGAGCGAATGGGATTAGGGTGGGAAGAGCCTTGGTACATGTTCAGGTGGCGGCCTTAAATCGGTGGAGGGAAGTGGAAGAGCGAATGGGATTAGGGTGGGAAGAGCCTTGGTACCTGTTCAGGTGGCGGCGATGAATCGGTGGAATGCGGCATAGGATGGGAAGTTGTTTGTTTGAACACCGCCACATCTACAGGTACTTCTGTCGAGAAGAGTCGGGTTTAAACCTCTACTACCATACAAAAAAGAATTGAAGGTAATAAAGTAGGCAATGTGGTAAAACTAGTTTTTCGAGTCTGTAGATCTCAATCGAGAGGGGAAATCCAATTTGTGAACATAACCTGTAAAGGTGTGTTTAAACTCCCTTTCAGAGTGGAAGGCTAATTCGTGAGTATAACCTACACTGCCTTTTCCGGAGGCAAGGCGCTGCTGGACCAAAATGGCGACGGCAGCCAAAAGGAAAGAAAAAAGGTTGTCCTGGCACCTAGGCAAAGCTTGGTGAACAGCTCCACTCCGCCTCGTAAAAAAGAGGCTCGGAGGCACTGGTGGCTTAAGAAACGAGGTTGCCTACATGCCTGCGGCCATTTGTGGTGATTGTTGTTGTTGTCGTCACAATTTTGCAGGTCAGCTGTCATCGTCCCACTGTCTTCAATGTTCATGCTGTACTTTTGGAATGTTGGCTGGTTGTGCTTCTTGAGCGTAGTCTGGTTTTGCTTAGCATGTGTGCTGTGCTGTGTCTTTGTGACAGGTATGTCTTCTGTTGCTCGTACACCCACAATGTCGCGGCAAAGGGAAAGTACATCGCCTTCGTCTCAACAGAGTCTGAGATGGTAAGTGTCTGTTCTCCTTATCATGGCTTGTTTGTTGTTTGAATGGGATCTCTGACGAGTTTGCTGCAGAGGACATCCTCACAGGAGAGCCTGATAATCCAGTAGTCTGTATTCTAACGTGGTCTGGTTGATGGGCGCGCAGAATCTGAATGCCTGTGTGGTTGAGTGATGACTTAAGACCTCATAAATGATCTTAAGGCCGGAACATATCGAAGGCGGGATTAGCTGGGCATCAAACGCACCGAACGTATCGAAGGGGAGATTAGCAGGGGCATCAAACGCAGCGTGAACCATGTGTGGGGGTCATGACCCGATGGGCACCTGCGCTTGTACCCGGGCGGAAGTAGGGTGCCAGGCTGTTGGTGCCACCCCCTAATGGCTACCTCGTTGAAAGAAACAATCACAAAATTAGACCATAAGCCCTCCCCCCCCCCCCCCCCCCCCCCCCCCCCCCCCCCCCCCCACCCCGCCAGGCAGTAGGCGAACTGCCTGCTTAAATTCTAGACCCTAGGAAATCCCTGGTCCTGACGCTCTGTGGAACAGGCCGTGGTGATGTGCTGTGCGCTGGTGCCCCTTCTTCCTTCTTGCTGTATTGCCCGTCGAGCTCTGGATTCCTGTTGTCTTTCCTTGGAATCTCGTGAGCAAATACGCTGCTGCTGTTGTTGGTGTTGTTGCCCTTTTTCTTGTTGTTCATCCTTCTCAGCGGGGCTGGAGGCACTCGCACTGGATGGAGGCCAATGGTGAAGCGAGCACCTCTCGTTGTTTTCGGGTGTGCTTCGTCTTTCTTTTTCTATGGCGTGTGTCTGCCCTCGACTCTGGTTGGCAATGGTTTGTCACAGAGTTTATGGTCTGTTATGTGTGGGAGGACCGACTGATTTGTCTATGCCGTCTGACCGGAGGACTTGCGGGCGTGCCTTGTGACATTTTATTACAGGATGATCCCATGAAGGAGCTCCAACCGGGCGTCAACCTCCTTGGGCCGGTGGACACGATCTTCTACGACTCTTTCCTGAGATATGAACCCATTGCGGATGGAAGCCAGGACAAGTGCTTCATTTCCAAGGTTTGTTCATCCTTTGTTTTGTTGGCCTGCCTGCTATCAGTCAGCAACGGCTACTGCAGTCGCTGAAATGAAGAGTCGTCCGTAAATAAAGAATGTTCTTGCTTTCCTTTCTCTTTCTCCTCTCTTTCTCCTCTCCCTTCTTTTCCTTCTCTCCTTTCCACTGCCGCTGCCCCCCTCCCGTTTTTTTTCAGAGATTTTGTTTTTAATATTTATTTAACTATTATTTGGACCATTTCTTGATTTATACGTGTCATCCCTGTGCAGGGGCCATGCTGATCTTCTCTGTATCGTTCCAATTTCAACGGATGTGCTGAAGGACGGAAATGATCTTTTGTTCCAATTTTAACGGATGTGCCGAAGGACGGAAATGTTCTTTCTAAGTAGTCGTTAATAGTGAATTGAACTGAATTCATTTCCTAATCAGTATGATTATGGCTGAAAGTCTGAGTAGGTGTATGTTTGCAGAAATGTGCGTTTTTACTTGGTCATCTTTGAATTAGCTCCTGTCGTACAGATTCTCCTCCTCCTGCTGTCTGATATGGGAAACACTTGAGAAAAAGAGCTGCATTTACTGCCTGCTTGCCTTTCATACCGATTCTCACATCTGGCTCCACATGGACTCGAACTCATGTCTGCATTTCAACAGTTCATGGGTGTGCCAACCGGGCTCGACCGATTCTCCATCTCCTCCTGATGTATGAGATGGTAAAAAAGTCTGGAAAACTTCAGTGGGATGTAGTGTTTGGTATGGGCCTTTCAGCTGTGGTCAAGTAGCCATTCTAAAGCACAAGTACGTGCAAGCTATTGGCTGCGGACCCCTTTCGGAGGCCTGTCACCGCCGATTCATTTGATCTACAGCACACGGCCTGCTAAATTTTAGGGGAGAGGCTCAAAACAGGTTCTCCGGATGCCTGGGCCATGTACTGGTGGTTTAAGCAGCAGTACGTGCCAGCTATTGGCTGCGGACCTCTTTCAGAGGCCGGTCGATTCATTTGGTCTACAGCGCACGGCCTGCTATATTTTAGGGGACAGGCTCAAAACAGGTTCGCCGGTTGCCTGGGGCCATGTACTGGTGGTTTAACCATGCTCGAGATGGCCATCACGAGGATGATGAGCAATCAATGCCTGATTGCTTCGTGCATTGGATGTATTGTCGAATTCCAGTCTGTCCCGTCACGAGGAGGATGTTGTGCCATGCTTTATATTGTCGAGTGTAAGCTATTGGAAAATGCCTTCCGGGTGAACTCTGGCAAATGCACTGCTGAAGAAAAACCGATTCGCTTGCAATCTTACAGATGAAGTACGAGGTCAGTTTGTTGTGTGGTTGATGGTTCTGAAAATGGCGCTTTGAACTTGTCTGTCCAACTGTGCAGAGCTACGACCCCACAACCCACTTCGAGACAACCGTGCATGACGTGCTGGACCTGTACACTCGCATCACGGGCAAGGTAAGCATGTGCTCCTCAAAATTACACCGACAGGACACCGCGTGTTTTGCTCATCTTTCAGTATGGTGATACATGTGTGTGTGTGTGTGTGTGTGTGTGTGTGTGTTGTGTGTTTGTGTGTGTGTGTGTGACGAGGTATGATAATTTTGTAGTGTGTGAATGTACAATTCCAACTTCCGGGTCGCTCGATCCGCTTCACAAGATGCAAAGTGTATCTGGACATAGCCATTGTCCCTGGACATTCAAAAAGTTCGATCAGTCCAGATGTATCAGCTCCATGTGGCAGTCCAGATACCTGTTGAATGTCGAGAGTAGTTGAGCGAGGGTGGAGTGACGCTGGGATGTGCGTTTTCTGCGTGTGCTTGCAGAACATTTCCACGATCTGCACAGCGTTCCAATGATCTTGAGAAGGTCTGGGATGTGGTCTTAACAGAGTGGTTATGAGGGGAGCAGAGTAGAAGGGCAATGTTGTAGCCATCCGTGTTCGAGTGCACAACTAGTTGCCTACCATTCAGACACAGGGTAGGGAAACTTGTGTTACACCATTGTAAAGTGGACAGGCTGGTACCAAGCATGATCAATTTTCCAGTGGGGGCCTGCGGGTAAGGGTGTGGAACTGGTGCGTTTGTTGTTGCGAAGGCTGTCATGATAATGAGGACAGTGCTCCACAGTGGGCAGTTGTTTCAAAGTCAGAAGCTGTCGGGGCAGCAGATGGGAAGTTGGAGGTTGCCTGCTCAAGTACCTTACGGAACTCGAATAAAGGATAAAGTCCTCGACCAAAAAATAAAGGATAAAGTCCTCTACCAAGTATTCGTGTCCTGTGCCGTACTCATGGTTTGAGAGTCTGCATATTTTGCCCTTTTTTGACTAGATTCTGAAATGTCCTGAGAAGTGATCCACATTTTCGTGTGTGTGTGTGTGTGTGTGTGTGTGTGTGTTTGTGTGTTTGCGTGTGTGTGTGTGTGTGTGTGCGTGAGTGTGAGTGTGTGTTTGCGTGTTTGTGTGTGTGTGTGTGTGTGAGAGAGAGAGAGAGAGAGAGAGAGAGAGAGAGGATTGGTCTATGAATCCTTCGGTGTGTGATATCTTCGGGGCAAAGAAATCGCTACAAATTTGTACATGATGGGTCTCTGAACCACTTGTGTGAGTATGCTCTGACATGTGGTTTTGGTGGTTGTGTGCAGGAGCTCGATCTGAGTGAGAAGGACCTCAGTGCAGCAAGTGCTGCTGATGAGTGATAAGCATCTGCCTCCGAGGAGATGCGGGTGATGGATAAGGCCCTCATGGATTCATTCTGTTTTTTTTATTCGTTTCCGTTTTTCTTTTTAACCTGTTAAACCGACATTTGATTCTTTTGTGAGCGGTGTAAGGCGTTAAGCCAAAGCCAGTGACTCGTGGCGTTTTCTCATTTGCTGGAATCTGTTTATGTTGCATCTCAACGGCAACGTGGGTAGGGTTGTTTGGACAGCACTCACCTGTTTTTGGTTCTGGCAAGATGGTGTGCTATGGTGGAGGCTAACCGAAGAGGGGGGATGTGGATTGGGGGGGTTTGGATGGGGTAGGAGGTTGTTGGTGTGCTAGAGAGAGGTGCGCACAGAGAGAGAGAGAGAGAGAGAGAGAGAGAGAGAGAGAGAGAGAGGCAGGTGGCTGGCTGGCCTTCTGCTGTGCGAGGACGGAAGGCTGTTTGGTTTAAGATTAGGAGAACGGTAAGTGGGGACTGGGAATGTGGAAAAATGTCATGGGAGAATGACATGATGAACGCTCATGGGTGAACAGCTGGTGTTGGTGCTGGAGATGCGTGGTCGTCATCTTCCAGCACAAGATTGTTCTCTTTGGAAGCGATGCACCAAGACAATTTATGACGAGTGTGGACCTCGAAAGGATGACTGAAAGAGTGCAAGCAAGTGGCGTTTGGTATTTGCTAGTCTGTGTGTCGTTTTTTTTATATACGTATGCGTTCACGCTGATGATGGGGGCATTGAGAGCTGTGTCTCAGACTAGCCAGGAACCGGTTATCCGTCCAGGGTAGTTGATTTGCCTGGCAGGAGATCAGGCCGTCTGCTCAGCCCATCTTCTTTATTCGAGGGGATTGAGGAGTTGCAAACACAAATGACAATGGCGGCGCGGTTGGTGGATTCTTGGGTTTACCACCTCTGTTTTAGTTTTTTATCGACTTTCTATTCATTGCGGACATCTTCGCTTGGATCATTGTCGAAGTGGCTTTGCTTGAACTGTGTCGTAACTTTGCATGGATTTGGTTGACGTGATAAAGTTGATTGGTCTTTTCCTTGTGTTCTAATGATCTCTCTGCTGTCTCCCAGGGCGAGTTTAGCTCCCTCCATTCGAATGCGAGGAGTGTCTATATCTTGCTTCAGTCGATTGTCATGTTTCTTTGCCTTGTTTCTGACTCCTTCGGCGTAAAGGACAAATCAACTGTGGTGTGAGTTCGGTTTCTATACAGAGCGTAGTCAAATCTTATGTTCTGGCGAAGGGCCTCGCTCCAACACTCACCACACACGCTAAAGACAACAAAATGGCGTGGCGGCTTCTCTCTTGACTTCTCGAGGGAGATTCGTTTTCATTTTGCGGATTTGGGACTGTAGTTGTGGGTCACACCGGAATAGGAGGAATATTGCCTTTTGTAGTCGCATATGGGCCTCGCTGCACTACTCTTGAAATGCACAAAAGACAAAAATCATGGACGTGTATCTTTCCATGTTCTAGCGGAAGTTTCACTCTCGTTTTGCACATTTCGAGAGTAGTGCGGCGAGGCCCTATGTCTGCTTTGTGTTTCTATGCGCTGTCTATTTGATTCTCCTCGTGGCTTGTGTTGTTACTAACAAAAAAAAAAAAAAAAAACCTTGAATGTGCTGCCACACATGCGGAACCACATTCGGCGCAGATGGTCCGTTGATTGTCTTCGCGGGCTATTGTTTCCTCCACCCTCGTCGTCCTTCCCTGCTCCTTCGTGTTTCCTGTTGCCTTCTTCCCCACTTTCATCCCTGTCCCTGCTCTCCTCCTCCTCCGACCCTGTTCCCTGGCATTTGTGATACGTGTTAGTGGATGAGCGGGGATCGGGCCTTTTTGTTTTGTCCTTGTCTGCCAAATTGCAATGCCATGTCAGCATCTCTTTGTTTTGTTCCCGTCCTTCCTGCCCAATTCTTGCCAGCTCTCTCTCTCTCTCTCTCTCTCTCTCTCTCTCTCTCTCTCTCTCTCGCACACACACACGCACACGCACACGCACACACACTGGCACTTACTCACACACACCTCTCCCCCTGCTAACATGCGTCTGCGCACGCAGTACTGTCTGCACCATGCATGGGAGTCCCCTTGGGCTCCATCGACCACACAATGTGGCCAACACAATTGAGAACACACACACACACACACACACACAGAGGGAGAGAGAGAGAGCGAGAGAGAGAGAGGGAGGTATGGAAAAAAGTCGGCTGCTCGAGAGAGAGAGAGAGAGAGGTATGGAACAAAGTCGGCTGCTAGAGAGAGAGAGAGAGAGAGAGAGAGAGAGAGAGAGAGGTATGGAACAAAGTCGGCTGCTCGAGGGTGCATCCGGTGTGCTTTTTTTCACTGGAAAAGGAAATAACGAAAGAAACTGCAACACGAACTGTTATGTACTTGTGATGGACCATGCGCTGTGCCTGCAACGAAACTGCAAATTTCCTGGTTTCCCTTGGGGGCGTGCCTTGTCCCTGTTTTTCCGCCACGGGGAGGCTGGTCTCGTGGGAGCATCATGCGAGACCTGCTGTTTCTTTCATAAAGAGTATAGATAGTGTAGGTAACCTCGAAAGCAAAAAGGAATCACGATCAGGTTGCCCGAGTTGCAAAAGCGGGAGACGGAAGTGGAAGTGTTCGCTAAGGGCCTCGGTCCCGTACTCAAAAAATGTGCACAGATTGAGAATGAATTTTGTGTTACAGCATGGAAAGATATGTCGTCGTAGCTTGTCTTTTGTGCCCGCAGCAAGTAGTGGGGCGAGTTCCTAAGCTTGATTTTCCAGAAGTGTTTTTTTCTGTTTCAAAAAGCCAGGAAATGACAGGCTGGGTTGAAATTACCAATAGTTTTCAATTGGAAATATAAGCCTTGGGCACAGGGCCCGTGATTAATGTGGAGTGAGATTCTTGGAACTTGGGCCTCCGTTAACGGAGCTGTCGTTATAACGACGTTACTTCACAGATTCTTCGAAAAACAGCGACCAAAGCACGAACCAAAGTCAAGCCACACAACACACTTACAAATACGACAAAGACATGGCTAGGTAGGTCAGCAAGGGGGCGAAAGTAGCCCAAGTCATGAAAGAATCCCGAACGCGACGTTATCGTCGTCAAAATAACTTGAAACACAGATCCGAATGCAAGCATCCGGTTGGCGTAGCGACCCGACCGGTTTCGGCTGACCGCCAATGCCAGCACTCATCAGGGGTCTTGTCGGTAGGGAACTGATTCTGACTGGTCCTATTTAAAGAATGGGATGGACTGTAAATGCTTTCAGAAAAAACTACACGTACCTAAGAACAGCCCATTACCTATGTCACAGGTTTAAGGACAGTCAGCTATACTACGACAGATCACAAAAGGCTCACGTACCCCCAAAAAGCACGTCCGGAATCTCTGAAAAAATATACCCCACGTGACCGGTTCAAACCCGTGGGTACCCAACTTGTACCGAGTACCGATCAAAAAAATATATACCGCAGGGCACTAATTCAACATCCGTAAGTGACTAACTCGTACTCAGTACCGAAAAAAGCGATCAAAAAAACTTTTCCTTCCATTTCTCTCTTCTCACAGGTCGCCATAGCGAATCCTCATAACCCAATCTCAAAGGGTCAACGATACCACCAGCCTTTACCAAAAGCCCAGGACCACCCTTTATAGGCCCTTGGACCGACAGTCCCCATCCCAATTGGTCAGTACTGGTATCCACTGTTGTAATATCCCCCCGTTTTTCCTTGAAAAGTTGATAAGAGCATTGTCAAATATTTCATCAGGATATGATCGTTTCCACAACTCCATCTTCAGAGTAAACAGGAAAGGGACCTCCGTACCCGGAACAGAGGCAAAACGCTTGGCTCGATGCAAAAAAGAACAGACCACCGCAATCTTTTCCTGTTTATCTGAAAAAGAACAGAAGTCCTGTATGCTCTGAAAAACCAATCGATCCTTCACCGGTACCCGCTGATTCTTATGACACGGCAAACTCACCACCTTTCCTTCCTTGTTAAGGATCTTCAGCATGCAACCCAGGTACTCCCAACTGTCACCAACATTCGTCTGTTCCAGTGTCAAATTACTATCATAACTGTTCTGGAACCTACTCAGAATCTGCAAAGCTTGTGCCAAATCGGCTTCTTCTCCCTTCTGATATCTCACAAAAAACGGACACGTCATCAACTAATCGAAATCCATGGAACAAGGCCCTATCTTGATCCTAATGAAGAAAGAAACAGAAACTCGTTGTACGCACACAGCAGGCAGGCTAGAGCCGGGCTAGAAGATTTGTCCATAGGTATACCCACATTCTGTCGCAGAAGGCAGCCGGCAGCCATAACAGAAGTATTCTGAAGCTCGTAGTCTAGGAACGCAAAGATCAAACGAAAACCCAAAACCAGCCAGCCTTCTTCCCCTTGCCTTTTTACCAGTTTGGGTTCTTTTCCTCGTCTTCTCACAGCAACCCCCGTATACTCATTTTCCCAAAAATCAACAGCCCACGAAACAGCCTGCAAAATAGAGGGATAAGGGAGATTAGAAAACATTTCCTTCACATCGTACGATGCTCCTACCAACCCTTCATTCTTCTTAACACACTTGTTAACGTCCTTAATACTGTCCATCAAGTCCTCAGTGCACCTCAGATTAAGGTTAGATCCACGGGGCAAATTCCACAACATACAATTATCCGCTTTAGATATCAACTTCCCCCCAACAGCAGAGCACTCAGGAAAGGATGGACAAATTGGACTCCACCGGTCAGTGTCCTTGAATTTTGGTAGACAATAAGCTTGCCGGAATTCACCATCGGTTTTCCATTTTCCAACCGCCTCCAGTCCCTTTGGCCAGGACTTCCCGGCCATTTTTTACGGGTACATAATTTCATTAGAACACGAATAGAGTCTAGAGTTCCACCGCTAGGCTCGAAGAAAGAGTCGATCCTAGACGGTCGTAACAAGTGCTCTCCGAACCGTGCGAGATGGTCGCCCATCACACGGCTCTCCAACTCAAGTTGCCTTATTATTATATAAATAAAATAAATAAATAAGCCAGAGATGGTCGCCCATCACGCGGCTCTCCAACTCAAGTTGCCTTATTATTATATAAATAAAATAAATAAATAAGCCAGAGTGGCCTTCGCGCCCTTATTTGATTCATTCTGCCCTGTGCGTATGTATAAGTTTCCTTGTAAGTCACAGCTACTGCATCCAACACGAACCGTTCCCCATTCTCACTTACCGAAAAGGCGTTATTTTGTAAAAACAGCTTCTCCATGCCAGAGCGATAATCCACGGGACAGCATGCGTAAGTATCCCCCATATTATGATCAAGTGGGCAACACACCATTCCTTGTAGCTTCACACAGAAATGTTGCAGATCATCTTCACTGTACTCCTTACTAGAAGACGACGAACTATCAGTCAAACAGAAACCAGACCTGAGGTCACGAAAAACAGGAGTTAGATTTAAGAGGGGGGAGAGAAGAATGAGAGTGGAAGGCGTCTAAAACCTGTCTCTTTAGGGCGGCCGGAGAATTAGAACGAGAAGGTCTGAGAACATTCTTACTATTCTTAATCCAGGCAGGAAAGAGGTCCAACTCTGAGATCCGAAAAGCTACATGCCCGTCTTTTTTTGGAAGACCGGTATTAGACAACCCACACTGACAACTCGCATCACTTTTTCGTGCGTATTTATGAAAGTTATGCAAAAAATCACCAACTGTACGATTACGGCACCAGACCACCCGCATACGACGTGTCAGGGTATCCTTCCATGCCGATGGGATATTTAACTCCTGTACTAATCTCGCACCAATTTTCCTCACCTGTGACTTCTTAATATTATCATCATAAACCAGCTTGATCACCAACCGTTCTCTAATTTGCACCCCAAATCTTGCCGAAAACTTTTTGACAAAATGCACCTTAACCTCCCACGTGTCCGTTTCTCACTGAAAGTTCGCACCGCCGTAAACGCCACCACAAGGGATTCAAAAGACCACGAACGAAGAGACTGAAAGTTCGCACCTCCGTAAACGCCACCACAAGGGATTCAAATGGAGCACTAAGTAAACGGATCAGAGACGGCTTGAGGGCTAAGGATTGACTAAGAAAGGGGACGACCGACTCAAAGGTAATAGTTACCCCATCTCTAATCCATCATCGAGCATGACAGAACAACCCACGACCAAAAACACACGAGACAACGGAACCATCGTACGCACGTCGCAAACCTTCCATTTATCAGCAGAAGGCGAACCACCTCGGCACAAAACCACACATCGATGGACCGACTTCTCTCGACATAGCTCCAGAATAGAAAAAAGACTAACTGAGCACCCACCAAAATTGGAAAGTCAACAGTGATTTCCCTCTCGAATTTTCAGATAAATTCTCGTGGAGTTTGAATTTAAGAATTAGTGAATTTCAACTTTCTTGCAAATCAACATTTTCTAATTCGATTGATTCATATGATTTTTTTTTCACTTTTTTTCTAGGAAAATCCAAAGTGGCATTTTAACCGAATTTATTACCAATTCATGGATTGGAGATTATGTTAAATACCTGTGGGGGAAAAAAAAAAAGCACCTATAAAACAGCAAGGCAGAAGTGCACTTTCGTGAAATTTGCCAAAATCCCAATTTCAGAAATCTTGAAAATTTTCAGAAATCTCATCAATGTGCGAGGAATGAGCCCTCGTGGGGCCGATATCAGACATACAAGTGTTCTGAGCCACGGCCACTAGAAAGTCTGTGCCCGCCCTTAGTGAAGGTGGGCCTGAATATCCACGAGAGGCCTGTTTTTGACATTTTCCCGTATGTGGGGATTCAGACAGTCGCAGCACACCAGTTGGTTACTGAGAAATGTGAGCCTACAGGCTCTTTCCAGAAGCAAGGGCTGCGCTGTACAGTTGAGCCCAGGGCTCAGGTGGTTGCGACGTGGGCACAGGCTGTGTGAGGCTGACACATCACGGGATGGTAAGTATGCAATCGCATACGCATCACCAATGAGGGAGCAGCATTGCGGTCACACATGAGTGGAGAGCCAATGAAAATGCGGTGAACACTTGTGTGGCTGCCCAAATCTGCCCAACTGCATGGGGCCCAGGGCAGTATCGGAAACTGGGCCCGGGCTCAGACACTTGGCGGCAGAGGCAAGCTACTGGGCCTCCCACACACCTTGTCAGGCCCACCAAACACGGGCACAGTTTCCATGAAGGAAAGTGTCTGCCCCAGCGCTGGGGCATTCTGGCGTGTGCAGGCATTGCAGCCATGCTGCTGCACGGGCTATGCAGGCAGGCCTGGCTGCGCTATGTGGGCAGGCTGGGGTGCATGCGGGGGCCAAGCGGTGAGGGCACTGCGGTGGCAGTGGGCCGCACTGCCATGGCGACCATGGCTGGGCTGAGCGTGCGAGTTCTTGGAGATGGTGACGGTGGTGTTCGGGTAGGAGAGATGAATTGTTGAGGTGGTCGGCATTGGCTAAGTTTTCAATGTACATCGGTCTTCAACAGCGATGTGATCTGGCTGCAAGAACGTAGATAAGCTAGATAGGTTGATTAGAGTAGGATGGGTGCGAGGCGCCACACAGTAGGAGAGAGTGGATACCATGTTGGTGTCCAGAGTGTGGCGACATTGACATCAGAGTTCATTGTATTGCTCTTATTGGAATGGTATCTTGGTGCATTCTTCTGGGTCATCGGCTATCTGAGCTTTGTCGTGATTTTGCAACGTGGTTTTCTGTTTATTGGTCCCGCTCATAATCCTTGCAACTTGGTATCGGAGCTGGTTCGATATCACAATCTCTGGCCCCGACGACTTTATTACTTCGTGTGGTGAAGAAACTTCTACGCGGAAAGGATACATTGGCGCTGGCTTGTTGTAGGTGACTACCGGGTAGAGGGGAGTGTCACCGGATGGCTGTGGCAACAGCGTGGGAGTTGTGGCAACAGCGGATGTATGCGAGATGATGAGAGCATGATGACATGGCATTTTGGCTGAGGTGGCACTCTATTGCATTGTCTGTGGTACCGAGGCTATGACCAGTCATCGAAATGCACGAAGGCTCAATTGGTGAAAAATCTGTGGTTGGGGGCAGCTATTTTCAGGCACGTTGTTCCCTTGCATGATGTTCCCATCTCAATCTCTGTGTACCGCGAGGAAGCAAGTCCAAATAGATTGTCCTCGTGTCCTCTTCTGGTTTAGGAGTCGTTAGCGCTCCAGCTTGAGAGGCAACATTCTTGTGGTGGTGCATCTGGAAGGAGAAGGCGGTGTCTCTGAAGGGCCCTGGTCGAAGCACGGGTCGCGGTCACCATGCCAGTCCATGGGAGTAGAGCACGCATGCTTTGCTGCTTTATCCTTAAGCCCTTGCTGCGCTTTAGAGGGAACATGGACTGACCAGTCCTATGTGAGATGTCAACCAGACCGCCTATAAAAAACCTCTGGCGGGATCTGAACTGAACATGATCCTCATCTTGTGTGCGATGTTAAATAATTCCGGAGGACTTCCTGCGCTGTTCTTAAATTGCCTCTTGATCAGCCAGATCAGCCGGATGTAAGGCTCGTTGCACGCGAGGATAAGTAAGGGGCAGTGCTGGTCATAAGCGGGTTCCTGGGCACGGGGGTGGGCAGTTGTGAACACGTCAGACACTGCGGCTTGATGATGCAGCCAGGATCGTTGGATACAGGGGAAGGGAGGGTTCTAATTGATGCACATAGACAAACAAGTTTATTACCATTTCAACATCCATCTGCGCAAGTGACTTATTTTTATTTTTGATTAGTTAAGGTGTCACTAACACCTAACAAACGGTTTCAGACTACAACTGTAGTAGTCTACCATAGCCAGTAAGAGAACTAATCGAAATAGGGATACAGATCATTTGCTCAGCCTGTGTAAATGTTGTTGGCACCACTTGATCGGTAGCCCATGTGACTTGCCGAATAATTGATTATTATTAGTTTCTCAAATTGGTTAGAAACCTGCTGTTCCGTTGTAGGCCTCATAGAGGGCACTAGTGGAGAGTGTTCTGCCTAATAGATGAGCGGACAAGATCGTGGGGAGGATAGACCTGAAGCAAGGAGGGTGACACAGTTAACGTCGTTTAGGATAGCGAGCAAGCATCAAGCCTTACCTCCTGGGGGAGAGAGAGCTATACGACGGGGGGCAACCGATGAACGTTTGGCTAGGGAAGCAGCAGCAGCAGCGGAGCAAGTCCTGGCAGCGGCAACAGCAGCGAAGCAAGTACCGACATCGAGAGTAGGAACTGTGGAGCTATGGCTACCTCTGCTACTACGTCCCAGGGTTAACAGCACTAGAGAGGCAATCGAACACCAGTTTGCAGGCTACGTCTACTGCAGGCATCTCTGATAGTTAGATGGTAGGCTCTGTGTACAACCGGCCTTTTTGCTTATGGCTACCTCTGAATACATACACCCATAGAAGCAACTAGAGAGCCAATCGAACTCAACAAGTGGAGTTAATTTGCTTACGGTAAGAGAAGGAACTTAGAGAAGCTACCAAAAGAGAAACAGAAATTAGAAACAGGAAAATGATCCGAAAATCAGATTACAGAATAGAAGGGCAGGCAGGGCTGCAATAGAAGCGTTAGATGACTCGACCCTTGACAACATGTCAAAGATCCTCGAGGCGGGATTGCTGGGCATGTATGTGTACTTCCATACCTGGTGGTGGGCCTAGTATCCGGCCGCAGGCAGCTGGTTGCCTCCACTAGCGACGGCAGACCCCTTTGTGACTGTTTACGGCATAATACCAAGCGGTACGTCAGCAGGAGCAGCTAGACTGTTGCTTCTTCGTCTTGACTTCCAGCTGCAGCACGTTCAGTGCAGCAGTCGGTCCAGTCAACGGCTCAGCCAGTCGGACAGATTGGACCCCAGGAACCTTGGTACCCGAAGACACTAGGGAAACCCTTGACTGTCTTCAGAGGAGACAAGAACGATGAGGCCCTCGACACGTGGATGAGGATGGTTCCATTGTGGCTAAGGGCCAAGCGTACACTGCGCGAGGACGAGGTGACCGCTATTGCGTCTTACTTGGAAGACTCGGCAACAAGATGGCTGAATTGGTATATAACGACAAAGGGTTTCACCAGACGGATGAAAGACTGGGCGCATACCTAGACACTCTGAAGCATCATGGACCTAGTGAAGGTGCGTTGGCGAAACCCTCAGCAGGGTTAACAAGCCACTGATGCGTTGACCCGTCTTGACACTAACATGTTCAAGATGGCGGGAGAACTCACAAGTGTCGTGGAGGAATTAGTAGCACTGGGAGTTCGCTATGATCGCCAAGTCCTTGCAACCATGTTTTTGAGATGTCTTCCCACAAACATCAAGAATCTGTTGGCTAGTGAGGCCAGCGTTGAGTATCACGGCCTCGAGTCTTTCAACAACAAGGCCATAGACTTGGAGGCAAGGTTGGGAGGGGATCAACAGACAACCGTGGATGGAAGATAAAAAAAGACTCGATAAGAGTGGAAGAAGAAGGGAAGTCATTTGATGATGGTTGATTCTGATGGGAATCAAATCGAGATTGATGATCTTTTTGAACTTGTGGAGGGGAGAGAGATAGGCATGGAGGATAGTGCAGAGAGTAGCAACCTTGCCGACATAACAGAAGTATAGGCAGTTGATCGTGGGAAGGGTGGTGAACGAAAAAGTGACGGGTAGGAACAAAACTCGAACAAGATTTGGACTTGGGTGAGGGATGACATGGATGAAGATGTGTGGATAAATCGATGTTAGTGAGGGGCTTGCATTAATTGCGACAAGTACGACCATCAGCAGTTTAAGTGCAAGAACACGAAGGTTTCTCGAAAAATTGCGTCCGAAGGTGGTTTTGAGGGATCTTTTGCCCACAGTGGTGCTTCTACGAGCACCACTGGAGGAAACAGTTTTGATCGGGAAAAGTTGTAACTGCTTTTACTCATTGTGGTCGGTAGAGCAAACGACACTTTGTTCGTTGGATGTGTGTGAAGCTTTGAAAAACTTAGAAATCGAGCGATCGACAAGGGACCATCGCGAGTCTTGGGTGGTTTTGTCCAGAGGTCCAAAAGGGGAGCATTTCATTGTAGACGTCGGTGTAGGTGGCAGCAAGTGTGGTGCCTTCTTAGACATTGAATCTACACGAAACTTCATAACTTGCGACTGTGATGAGAGACCCCGCCTTGGGGATCGGGTGTAGCACTTAAGTAGACTTGTAGAATCTACTCTAGCTAATAAAGAGCGCATGTTGGCCGAGGACTACGTTAAAGATGTGGTCTGCGATTTCTCTTATGGAGGATGAGAACTCGATCATAAGATTTCGTTTTTGATTAGTGACGACTTGACGTTTGACATGTTGGGTATGTATTACCTTGAGGTTGTCAAGCCCTAGTTCGACTGAGATCGAAAAGTGCTTAAGCATGCGTTACCTGATGGGAGAACCGTTAGGTTGGCTAAGTATAAAGTTAGCAGGTTAGTTGACTTTTATGGGTGTATGTGTGCGAGTGCATTCTATAATTACTATAAACAAAACCAAAAGAAGAGTATGTACTTAGTTTTACTTTTTGAGAAAGGGGGTGTCATTAAAATACCCCCAGAGATACAAACTGTTGTTGTGAAGTGTCTCGATCTATTTGAGGTGCCTTTAAGTTGTAGACAGGGAGATTGTCCATGCTATAGAGGTAATCCAAGGGGTTAAAACCCCAAAGGGGAGGATCTATAGGATGGCGACGAGTTTGACGAACTTCGTCGGCAATTGTACGCAACAAACTTCGGACTTGCAAATTCAATCGTATTAGAATCTTGTACTTGGGTCATGAGATATCTGCGGAAGGGCCCGGAGATGCAAAGGTGGCTAACATTTGTAACTGGTCACGATCTCAGTCTGTGACTGAGGTCAAATGATTCTTTGGGATGTGTGACTACTATCGCAATTCCGTAAAGAGTTATAGTACGGTGACCTCTTTAGACTAATCTAGCACGCCTTGAGACACCATGGGAATGGCCAAAAGTGTGTGAGGCTACTTTCAGAAGGTTGAAGTACGCCCTTACATATCATGAGGATCTCATGGTTCCTGATCTGGAGAGGCCAGTCATTGTGACCATTGATGCGAGGCAATATGACATTTGAGCAGTGCTGGCTCAGTAGGAAGGGAAAAAGTGGAGGCCGATTGAGTGCACGATCAAGAAGATGCCATCAAAGAAATTGGCAAAATTCACCTACGAAAGGAACTCTATGCCCTCTACAAAGCACTTGTCCTCTGAAAGAACTATCTGCTTGATAGGTTCTTCTACTTGAGAACTGACCATC
>BFEA01000311.1:960941-1004935 GCA_003427395.1 Chara braunii | reverse complement strand
TTTTTTTTTTTTTTATAAAGAAACACCCCAAGTAGTTGCTAGGGATGCTGATAAGAGCAGTCACCATTAGCAAGCTCGGGGAGGCTCCATCTATTGGTGGGGAGCATCGCCTGTTGGAAAACAGGTCCAGCGTCCCTGTAAACAATCAAATGCCATATTACATGCCATGTGTCCATCCTACTATAGTCCTTGACAAGTAATAAGCCAGCACGATGGCACGCTCCATTCAGCTTATTGAGCAGCGTTGATTGCCCTCGACCGAGGGGATTAACTATTCACCATAGTCAAAAAATATATCCCTAATCGGCAACCCTCACCTTCTTCTAAAAAGGTCGTTCAGCACCATGAGGGGAAGGGGTAATCAGAGTAGGGCGACAAAATTCAATTAACGGCACCATGAGGGGAAGGGGTAATCAAAGTCAAACGGTAGAATTCAATCAACGGAGGACCCCGAACCAATTTAGTTTCCCCAACCACAGTCACCACGTCATCTCCTTGCCTTGAAACCCTCATCAACAACGAAACCCTCATCAACAACGAAAACGACTTACAACACTAAGCAGACCGTGCAAGGGAAGGGCATTCAAAACAAGGAACAAATCGAAATCGTGCATTCCACGCGACAAGCACATACTCATCGCACCTTTGTATCGTACCTGCCACGTGACAATCTATTATTATAATCTATTATTATAATCTATTATTATAAAAGACCGCAAGGAGCTTCAGATAGCGCAAATCAAAACACGCATGATCCCCCCCCCTACTCATATGTTGCCAAACATACACTGCGACCCTATTGTAGTTATCTAGCCTTTCACCTTCCTATCGCGCCCCTGTTCGCGCAAATCCCACATTCACAGAATCGTACGGCAGGCAAGAAGTTGGCAGGCCTCCCCAACAGCGTTGCCCACAACCCTTCCCCCCCGACCCCACCCGGATCCCATGGCAGAACTTCTGTGATATTCCACCCACACAGGGAGCCTTGAATCATGATAAGCATGCATGAAACCGTAGCCTTCCCAGCAAGCCCACCTTCATTGCTGACGCCCTGGCTGACTTTCATGCTCGAGGGCCACAAAATCATTGTTATTGTCTTTGTGACTGATGTTGTTGTCCCCGTCACCGGTGCTCATGTTATTATCATTGTTGTCATATAGTCGACGGCTCCAATGAGAGCGACACCGCCAAAGTAGCCATTATCACCATATTTGTCCACACAAACCTCGTCATCGTCATTGTTATCGTTGCTTTTATCGGTATTGTTGTTGTTGTTGTTGTTGTAGCAGACGGCGATGCACGTGAGATTGGCGTTATCTCTGCTAGCGTCGCTGTTGTTGCAATGAACGGTGGTATAGATAAGCTCGCCGTTGTCGCAGCTGGCGATGTCGCTGGCGTCAGCAATAACGAGGTCGGTGTCATCATCATACCATCTGTCCTCCAGCTGAGCACACAGATCTTGCCCCTCGTCAAGAACATCGTAATACTTCCGCATCAGATTCTCCAATCGTGGCCCAATTATAGGCGCGCGCAGACGGGGGGGCGGCCCCTCCTCCAACCCCCATGTAATCTCCAATAGCCTCGGCTGTTCACTCCGGATCCACGAAATTAATGGTACTGTCGTCTCTGAAACCACCGCTCTCAGCTTCGCCACCACATGGCGCACCCGGTCTGTGCTCACTTGGATAATAGTAAGCCACTCCTTGGCTTCTAGCTCATCCAAACCCGCCATCGCCAACCTACCTATAGTTCTCTCACCTTCATATTTTGTTGTTGTTCGAAGCTGCCACTGCTGTCGCAAACTGTCAAGAATTCCACGGCTGGTGTCACCCCTGTCCGTACGTCACAGAACACCCACGTCACCTACAACAGCCGCCACGTGGCAGTCGAAACGCCACGCACGTCTGTTGGGCACACGTACAGGCCTGGCAGCCGAAGGCTCCCTCCCCCCAGCACCAGTCTAGCCGGCAGACCAGGCCTTGCCGGTCTGGCGGCATCGGGGCGCTAGCGCTAGCGCAGCTCCGCAAGCGTTTCAGGATGTTGAATGTCTCATGGTCCAAGATAGATGAATCAGTAGATATGTGGGCGCTCATAGGCGCGACTCTGGGGAGTACTGGGTGTCGACCGTCTGCATGAATGCACGAGTGTGTTGGATTTCCCTCCCTTCCCCGCCCTTGTCGATCCCGGCGCTGCATGTATGTGCAGGGATCGTCGCGAACTCTCTCCTTCCCTCCCCCATCGTGATCGTGTAATACGGGTTAGGGATTGGTTTTTCTCTATGACGGACGGTCGACCACCAAGGAGATCAGTCGCCTGTGTTTCCACATAGCTCTGACTTTTCCGCAAATCGGCCCTAATTAGTTGTGTCCGAACAATCAGTTGGTGATCACGACCTCCGAGCTTGCCCTCCGATGAAGGCAAGGAGTGGGGCGAGTCCCATAGAGACTTGTATGGAGTCAGCATTTGCCTCGGCGAACGCGAGCGCAGACAGTTGCCCGTGGTTGGTCCTCTCATCAGTCCACTGCAGTGTGCCACCTCCCTTCCCGATCAAAGACGACGACAATGATGTGGACATGAAGAACACCCTGCGACAGACCCATCAGGTTCACCCTGCGTAGCAACCCGTTCGCATTCTCCGGCGAATGCGAACACATTCGCCCGAATGTAAACAGGCTCCGAAAAACAGCGAACGCGAACGTAGTTTGATTTATTTGTTTTTAATTTTATTTTTATATATAGGGGTGGGAGGCGCATAGGTGGTATCCCTGAACCCCCTTGGTATCTGCAGATCCATCATCTCTGCAATGGTGCTGCCCCTCACCAGATCCACCCCATTCCCCCCCCGCACGCCAAGTATATATGTTGTTGATTCACATTAAGGTCCGTGTTTCAGCTGTTATGGGACCACTGAGAACGCGAGTTTTTGGGCAGTAGCAGACCAACTCACCACGTGCTTTTCAGGGCTTCCCTCCACTACTCCCCAAATGTGCAAAACTAGAATGAATATTTTGCTAGAACATGGAACCATACATCGCCATATGTTTTGTCTTTTGTGCAAGTAGTGACGAGTGGAGCAAGGCTCTTAGGGCCACTGCTCGTAGGAAAACGAAACAAAAGAAAAAAAAAGAAACAAGAAAAAAACGAAACAAAAGAAAGAGAGAAATGAATCTTCTGCTGGAACATGGAACCATACGCCGCCATATGTTTTGTCTTTTATGCAAGTACTGACGAGTGGAGCAAGGCTCTTAGGGCCACTGTTGGTAGGAAAACGAAACAAAAGAAAAAAAAAGAAAAAAGAAAAAAACGAAACAAAAGAAAGAGAGGAATGAATCTTCTGCTGGAACACGGAACCATACGCCGCCATATGTTTTGTCTTTTGTGCAAGTAGTGACGAGTGGAGCAAGGCTCTTAGGGCCACTGCTTGTAGAAAAACGAAACAAAAGAAACAGAGAGCTACGGTAGTAATGTAACTCACGACTGCTACAAAGCAGACCTGACTTCGAAACCAGAACATATATTGCTGGCCTGCTTGTGTCTCACACGAATTCCGCTCAATGTCTCTCGAGATGTTGGGACCCTTGCAGATACACTGCAGGGGGCCTTTAGGAAAAAAATGATTTAACAAGGAATACGTGCACTGGGCCGAATTTTTTTTTCTGTGCCCTTCGATGTTTTATATGGGAGGGGCACCATTGGCTACCTCAGCCAGCCCTCCCCGAATTTTTTTTTTAATCCTATATATTGGCGTGCGCCGCATCACGTGCGCGCCGCAGGTATGATACACACACACACACACACACATACACACACAGACACACACACACACACACACACACACACACACCCACACACACACACACCCACACACACACACACATACACACACACACACACCGCCGCTCCCCAGGCCCCTCCAAAGCCCCGCCGGCAACCGGTACCGGCCCAGGGGAACCCTGTTCGCGGGCCTCGAAAATACATTATCGCGAATGTGTTCTCAACCCATTCGCGCGAACGGGAGAACGTGTTCGCCCGAACAGAAAGGGTCGCGAACACGTTCGCCGTGCTACGCAGGGTTCACCTATAGAACTCAGAACCTGCCACGTAGGGGGAAGCGGTTTTGTTTTAATTTATCGGTTTTCCTCCCCTTCCCTGATCCTGCCTTACACGGGTCTAGCGGTGTTACCTTGGTCCGCAGCCCACACCGCATGGCGACCACAGTTTAACAGTCGCTGGTGCCGACAGCCTCGGCGACAGGGGAACTCGTGCTCTTCGCGACGGTTAGTCTTGGGATACGAAGGTGCGGCCAGGTTCCCAGAGCTTTCCTGCAACGCGGGCGCTCTCACAGCTAGCTTTCGTACCTGGGTTTGCCCAACCGCGTCTAAAGCAAGTGGCGCCAGACCTGATCACCCGCAGGGACTCGATGAATCCGACCCGGAGGCGTGAAAACTCCATGCCTCGGGTCTTCCGCCTATAGAGTTAGTGTGAACTTAGCGCAAAAGGAGCAGTAGATTCCGATTCTTCCTATCTCCGTTCTATTCCTTTTTGTCGACTTACTAGCAAGCCGCTCTCGATATCCTCGACCGAGAGGAAGTTTTTGAATCAGAACAGAGTGTGCCGCTTCGGAACATTTATGTTAGTTTTCTTGTATCTCCGTTTTGTCCCGGGCGACAGCCAAAAATTCAGGAAAGGCCTCGGTACGAAACAAAAATCCCCCGTTTCGTCCGGGAGATTCAACCCCACCGGCCAAAAATCCTCGGCCACACCCCAACTACTCTGATCGACGTTTGCGGGTACGGAACGGTGCGCAGAGTGTGAGGTTGCGCATCACAGGATATCTGCTTGGGTGCCTAGCAGCAAAAGCCTGAGTCTCGGCCTCCAATCCCGGAATTTCACTTTTATCTCCCTTCTTAAATATGACAGAAATGATATCGTTGCATGCGTTCATGAAAAGCTGGCCATCTAACACGATCTCGTTGTAGATTTTCACTAAATCCTTTCCTATAGTTGTCGAGAAGGTGGCATAAAATTCCACCAGAAAACTGTCATCCCCTGGGACTTTCCCTCTCGCCATAAGCTTAGTGTGGAACTTGCCTTTTCCTCTGTGATCGGTCTATCTAGCTCCAGACGCCCGTGCACAGGGAGGCGCACTGACAGGTTTTGCCAGTGGTCACTGTCTTCCGCCAGATTGGTTTCCACACCTTCTCCTCTCCTTCTGGTTGTGAGTATATCCTTGTAATAGCAGGCCGCGTAGTCACACAACTGTGTGGGTCTCCTTACCATGGGTTCAATGTCACAGAACAGGTGAGTCAGTTCCTTCATCAGCTAAGAGGCTCTTCTAGGCAGCAGCCGCTGGAAGGACTCCTTTGTTATTCTGTCGTAGACTGTGATACCTTTAACTTCCAGACACTCTGACCAGATTTCAACTCTCTCTTGTTGACGACAGTTCCAGTCTTCAAGCCTTCTAGCTCTTTCTCTTCCCCATGTTAATGTTGACATCGGGTAAGCTCGCATCCGATCTTGAGCGTACTCCACTCTTTTTAAACACTGGCGATCCTGTTTGTTCCTCTCAAAAGCTAAGACTCTGGAGAACACGCTCAGTAATTAGGAGACGATCTTCGAACCCACCTCCCACCAATCAGCCAGAGAGGCAAACTGATCCTTCCTAACAGTCCTTGCCACAACATACGCACCAGTAAAAAGCAAGAAGAGAGAGATATTTATGGAAGACCTTCCATATAGTCTACCTACTATGGATAACCTGATTATCGTTAGGGATTGGAACCAGTCTGTAGATGATAACGGTATCGCGGGGAGCAGGGGTGCAGTAAGGGCTACCATTCCAGTAACGAACTTTATGACATAATTTCACCTTTCAGATCCATATAGACTCACCCATCCGCTAGAAGATGGGTTCACTTGATATTTTCATCAGGGCAAGGGGAAACGACTGGACTACTTTCTAGTACGTGAAGCCGGCGTAGATGCGTTGATCAGAGCTGAATGGACTCAGCATCCTCTCTTAGATCATAGCCCAATCCTGGCTGATTTTCAGCTAGGGGAGCCACAGGTACTAGGCAAAGGGTATTTCCACCTAAATACAAAAATCCTCTCAGATCCAGATCGATACTTATCTTGACCCATGCCCAACGTCCCCACAAGTCTGCGTAGTGGTCCACAATCTCAATCTTTAAGTCCTTGTGGATAAGAAGGGCTACTCCCCCCGCTAGATTCTTTCGTTGGAGCCCAGACTTTCGGGCCGTCCCACCAACTGCCTAAGTTCCCTATCTTTTCTTCGTTGAGTTTGGTCTCCTGTAGGCACGTAACGCGGACATGGTTCTCGTGAATCCACTTCTTCAGCCTAGATCTCTTGTTCTTTCCTGTTGTATCCCCCAATCCGCATACGTTCGAGGATGTTATCGAGACCTTAACCATTAATCCTTACTGCCCCCGTCGAATGGATCTGGGTAGACTTCCTTGTACCTTGATCACTTTCCTTGTTGACCTCCCACGACTGAGTAAGTGCTTCGCGAACAAAAGGAGAGTTCACTCTTTTGTCCTTGTGAAATCTGATCTTCAGTTCCAACAGACATTCTGCTGACAATCTGGATGCGAGCATCAAACGACTCAGCTTTTGTTTCCTGCCCTCTGCAAACCAAGACATGGGAACAAGTCTCATGGCCTTTCTTTCCAAGTTCTCTATCGTGTCATCCACCAATCTGGCGTTCACCAGTGGGACGAACAATTTCACCTTCTGGCCATCCACTTCTATTATAATACGTGCCATCGGGCAGTCCGAAAGGACCAGAACGACTCTCATCGGGAAGTAATTAACGAAGAGCATCCCAAGGCCTTTCATAATCATATGTAGCGACGGGGCGTCTGTCACTTGCTGTGACAATAACGTGAGCGGAACCGTTGTTGTGTGCCACGCCACTACCCAGAAGTTACTTCTCGTGAAAGTACTAACCAGCGGCATGAGGATCTGCTCCACCCCGGAGGTCTGACCCAACGATGCCAGTCGGCGATCTCTTGTTCTCTTCTTCCCTGGAGTAATCGTAAACGAGCTGTTTCGCGGAGAGTGTGTCGAGGACCCGTCAGAGGCTTCTATCCTTTGTTCCTTTGCCAAGCTCATACTGAGCCTTCGTTGTTTGCCCACTTGTTTAGCTTGTTGTCATGATTCCTCCGCTGTTCTAGAACTCGAGGTAGCTTGGCTGGCGTTCACTTGTACATTCGATAGGTCGATTCTACGAGCCTGACTTGATTCTGCCGTGGCCTCAGGGCCACGTCCTGATGGATGATTTGGGTGCCCTCCTTGCTGAGTTACGACTTCTTCCCTGTCCCGTCCTCCAATTGTTGAACTCTGATTCCCTAGGCCTGAGGTCCTAACCATTGGATTTGGTTGATAGACATAGAAGGCACATGGGGTAGCAGAGTGTTGTACCGGAAGGGGGAAGCTCCCCCCAAAGGGGGGGTTCCCCAATCCGCCGCCTACATACGATTGTCCTTGATTGCACCAGCTTGGTCCAACGCCTGGATGGGTACTCTGCAAGCCAGGTTGTGGTGCCCCATAGAGGACCGCTGCCATCTGTACCATGTTCGCGAACAAATTACTCGCTTGTAGGTGTCCTCCGGGCAAGAACACCGGATTTCCCATTGCCGAATAGTCGGCTAGCACTTCCTTTGGTCACGGAACTTGTGAAAGCTGAGGGCCTAACGGCCCATGATACTGTTGGCGACATCCTCATCTTTGACCGGTCGAGGGTTGTGCTGGCGTTTGCTGTTGAAGTGCGAAATTATTTCCCGAACCTTCTCCTCTTTGTTGTTGTCTACCTCCTCTTCTGCACTCCGCCTCCGAGTGAAGGAATTGTTTGCACCGCCAACATTTAATCGTTGTAGAACAGGCCAACTTGATCTCCAACTTATCTCCCTTGGATGTGATAATCCATAGTTTATCCTTCATATTGCCTCAGACCTCCGGGATGATGTCAAACTTTGCATTGACTAAGGCAAGTCTTGATGGGTTTGCGTCTGGCGGATGAGCCATCACAATTTTCCCAATCGCTCTTTCAATTTGCGGATGTAGAAACGACATATCATCCATCGGGACTTGGAGAGCGATGACCCAGAAGGTTCTTTCATCCTCCATTTGCCTTAGGTCTCTAAACTCGGCACACGTCATCCACGGTTTAAATTGTACTGAATACCGGTCCGTCCCCACTGGAATATCCGCACCACCCTCGCTCACCATAAACTCGGCGACTTCTCTTGATCTGCAGACGTAGGAAAGGGCATTAGGGCATTCCACTTTAACTCGACCTCTTCTAGATTCCAATGGAAATCTCTTGCTCCCAAGGATCCCGTTGTCTTCGAAGGCACGTATCGTGTCGTCCTTGATTTTTTTTGGCAGAAATCTGACATTCTCCTTGAAGATCACTGAAACTGTTCTCTCCTTAAGCCACTTGACCATGATTTCATCGGGAGCGGTGTTTAGAGTAAACTTCACCTCTCTACCCTGTACTTCCATATCTCTCGGATCCAAATCCGTTGGGTAGACTCCACCTTCAAAGCAGAACGCCAGCAGGGACCTTATTCTATCTTCGTCCTCCCAGTAATTCACCGGTCTGCGGGGCCCGACGGAGAAGATCGAGCTTCCATTCTGATTCGGCCGTCTTCGTTAGGCCTTGGATCTGTACCCGCAACTGGCCTGTCTCCACTTCCTCCTTCTACCGCCATTGTTTCTCCCTCGAGCCCACTACGCGTCGTTAACTTCTACGAATGCCACTCCACGTGGTTAAACAAGTACTCCATTGGTCACTCTTCGTCGCGCCTGATGTTGGCTATCATGCCACTAAGCCTTCTGTATTTTCTTGATAAAAAGCAGCACTGTAAGTCTGTAACGAACTATCTTCTGCAAGCGCGCGACTTCCTGCGCGAGGACACTGTGGGGAAACTGGAGGGCCTTGATGGGTGGCGGGGCGCAAGCGGGATCGGTGGGGCAAGTTGCCTGGGTGCCTCGCTTCTTTTTCATTTTCATTGGAGTTGCCGGGCCGGAACCGGGAAAGTCCCGCGCCGACGATTAAGTGACCGCGCCCTAGCGAGCGCGAGAAATAACGGTTGCCATAACTTCTTTTTTGTTCTGCGATGCGCACTAGGAATTTTGGCACGATCAGCGCGCGTGAATTTTCGTTTATGAAATTCGAACTAACGTTGAGCCCCCGCGGGCTCTTGGAATTGTTCTTTTCGGAATTTTCTCTTGCAATTAGGATTTAGACTAGGAATTTAGGCACCTTGCAACTTGGCGGCACGACGCTTCTTACTCGCACGCGCCGTGACCCGACAGGGTCTGGGCTCTGATTCCGTCCGCGCCTCAATCCTGTGTGTAACTGTAGTTTTGGCGGGCACGATCACAACTGTAATCTTCTTGTTCTTTATGGCTTTCGTATTTCTTTCTTTCCCGCCTCGTCTTCACATGCACACTCTTCCTCTGTTCTAAATGGTTCCCACGGTTGCATGCCCGGATCGATGCGCGGAGAGTGGCTTCGTCCCCCGCGTCGCGGCCTGGACATGCAGACGTAGGCACTCCCTCTTTTCTCTTCCCCATCACTTGGTGCTAATCCCGTATCCCTCGCGCAAGCATGCATGCTATAAATTCCAGAAGCGCGATTAGTTGGCTCTCTAATCTACTTGGGAGTTAGCGAGGTCGAGAGGATCGGCTAACGAGCAGAAAGACGGTGAGTAGAGAGTCGGGCGATCCGACGAGCTAGCGCTGAGTGCGCGGGGTTGACGCCTGGCCGCGACGGACTGTGGCATGTGGGCGAACCTGGCTTGCACACTCAGGCCAAGCGGGGTGAGGACTCAGGTTGATGTTGGGGGTGCGGGGCGATGGACTGCCCACATCGAGAGAGAGAGAGAGAGAGAGAGAGAGAGAGAGAGAGAGAGAGAGAGAGAGAGAGAGAGAGAGAGAGAGAGAGAGAGAGAGNAGAGAGAGAGAGAGAGAGAGAGAGAGAGAGAGAGAGAGAGAGAGAGAGAGAGAGAGAGAGAGAGAGAGAGAGAGAGAGAGAGGGATATGGTGGAATAGTGTCTATTCTCCCTGTTTTCTGTATAAATTTTGATTTCAATGTTGGATAACTTTGTTGCGGCATTTTTTTGGAATTTTTCGAGTGAATCATCTTGGACCTTTTGCTGTATGTATGTATGTATACATGAATGGTGATGAATGAGCACGCATCCTTTCTTTCGAGTTGTCTTTTTGATCAATAGCATTAGCTTAATCCAAATTTCGTCATTTTCTAGTACCCATCGCTAACGCATATGTATCTGTTGGCGAATCTTGCTCCGCCCCGATCTGGTCGGATGCGCCCACCGCGCACGACTCGCCCAATCTCCTACCTCTAATTTATGGGTGATTACGGGAATTGTTGGGTGTGTATGCCTTGTGAATGTCCAATAGTCTTTTCCTTTGATGCATGACTGTATGTCTGAAGATAGCTCATCCCGGGAACGGGGTTGATTGCCTGAGGGAACAAGCTGCATGGTTGAGCCGATACACTGACAGATCGCTCCTTATTTATTTGCACAGCTTAGGAGCACGTGTAAGACGGCAGCCGCCCGTGGACTTGCCATCTACCCGCGCGCTTGCAAAAGCCAGCTACGATCTCACCCCATAGAAAGATGTGTGTGCAAGAATTCCGATTGAATGAGACATGCCGATAGAATCCCCTTTCTGGATCACCGATCGTGAAAGCCTGAGGGACCCAGAATACCGAGCGTATTGGGAGAGGGAACAAATCCGATGACAGCGGATCCGACAACGTCGCCACCCACGGAACCCTGAGCACCCTGAGTACCCCTGCCGGACTGAAAACAAGCGGCTGTGCAGGGGCGATTTCCAGCTGGCAATCAATCGAGACCCGCGAATTCCCGATTATCCCAACAACCGAAACCAGCAATACCTTCTAACCCCAGGCTTCGTTGCCATCACCACTGACTTCCCTCCCTACTATACCGTCCTCCCTTACCGCCGGTTACTTGTGGTCCCCTGGGATTCCATTGCCCGGTTCTGGCCCCATCCGTCGTGCTTGGAGTGCCGACAGCCCGGCGAGCATCGGCAGGCGAGGGTCACGCAACGAACACATCCCAGGACAGAGCGACGAGAACCCGGCTCGTCTTCATCGGACTCCGAGACTTGCGACGGACGGCTGCGGTGTGAGCATTCCCACAGAGACACCTGTAGTGCCCCACCCCGGCCCAGGCACACGATCGAACATCGCCCCAACTCTGAGCCAAAAGAGACACTTGCACTTCTACCCCTGAAACTTGACACAGGAGATTCAAGTTCCGACCTGGAACTCCGCCCCCACTTTCCAAAAATCCTTGGCACACCCCTTTTCGCACTTCCAGGACCACTAACACTCCGAAACAGGAAGTCGCGCAGGGCGTGAGGTTAGGGCGTCACAGCACCTCTTACACCTCTCCCTTACTCGGCGCTGGTGGCGGTCTTACCAACATACGGCTTGCAAGAAACTCCATCTTCCATAGCTGCTTCACTCCGTCATCAGAGGAAGAGTCGGAGTTCCTGAGGTGCTATCTCGCTGGTAGCGCCTCGGGGGACTGTAGGGCCGTAGGCCGACCCGGTAACGGTGGGCGGAGTGCTTAGCGCGGGCCACAGCGTTCTGTCGCAGCGCCAGGAATCTGTCGCTTATATACATTCACCAGAATCACGACTACATGCCCTTCTTTTTTTTTTCCCACTACGGGCCCTTTTTTTTTTTTTTTTTTTTTCCAACTTGGACACCATTCCATTATATGCTGGAAAACAGGTCCGGCGTCCCTTACATATAAACCGCAGCCATACAGGGCTGGGAAAAGCACTCCCGACCAATCCCATCCCCGACTGCAGCCAAGAAATCAGGCAGCATTGCTCAAACCCTAGCTGCCACTAACTGGTCATTTGAAAGCAGATGCAATTCAAAAGAGATTCAAATCTAGCAGTACTAAACTTAGTATCTCCTAATTACTCACTAATCCTAATATGCTAATTAACCAAATGTAATTACGATTCCCTAATTAATTACCAACCCTAATATACAAATTAGGCAAAAGTAATTATGGTTCCCCTACAGAAATGCCATCTCTATTTCCATCTTTCTTCCTCTTTGGCGGATTAGTATTCCCCTATGTTCTAATTAGTATTCGTAATTACTCCACAATTGCCGTAGCCATCTGTGTAAACTAAACTAACCCAGCATATAAAACCAATTAAAACCAAACTAACTTTCCTTCCCCCTATCAGATTACCAATCCCTAGGTTCTAATTAGTATCCACTAAATTTCCACAACCGCCGCCACTTTGCGTGTCCCCACCCACCACGTCTCACCCTAAATGCAATTGGGCTGGAATAGCTCTGGGATGGGTGACCTCCTGGGAAGTCCTGCTGCTGTACCTTCAGGCAAGGCAGGGTTCCTTTTTTTTTTTTTTTTTTTTTTTTTTTTTTTTTTTTTTTTTTTTTTTTGTTTTTTTTGTTGTTGTTGTTGTTGTTGTTGTTGTTGTTGTCAGACTGAGTATGATAGGAGAATTATTTATGGATTTGGTCAACGGTCTAGCTCAGCTGGTAAGGCATGCATGTGGCATTCAGGAGGTCTTGGGTTCAATCCTCATTGGCCTCGTGTACCTTCCTGGGCAAGCTTCGTCATCGCCACCTAGAAATGGGCTGTTGGCCCCCGTGAACGCCATTGAACAGAGACTGCTGATGTTCGTAGGGGCAGGGGACCAGAGGGGAGGCACAGCGACTGGCCCATCGAAGAAGCTCAGTCCTGATGCCACCGGCTGACCCCAGGCCGGTATAGCAGACCTGCTGTGGCAGGTATTCACACCTGATGGTAGATGCAGCTCCCGAATGCTCCGTGGTTGGAGGCTTGAGCACGGATGTGGCTGCGATGGGGTTCCCTGTAATACTATAATGACAATGAAAAAGGCCTCAAAGGCCATCCTCTCCGGATTCAACAAGTAATAGAATTGGTTGGGCTTAAAAGAATTAGCTTTTTTTTTCTTTTCTGTTTATAAAAAGGAATTATTTATGGGGTATGGAACAGCAAACCTGGGGCGAGGTTCCATTAGCAAAGAGGATTGGATTGAATGCCTGCATCTGGACATGTTTGGGAAAAAGGTGCAGAAAATGGACATTGATTTGCTTTTCTGCACCTCTGCCTAAAACACGTCCAGATTCAGGAGCTTAATCCAATCCTCTTTGCTAGTGGGACCTTGCCCCTGGCTATTTGCCTGTTTTCATTTGAGAATTCATCTTGCAAATGCTGTCACTATTTTTAGCCATTGTCAGAAATCTGAAAAGTCTGCTAACTGACAGTATAATCTAAGACAGGACTGGTCCAAACTTTGGACACTAAAAAAAAGAAAAGAAAAAAAAACTTCTGACACAGACCTTGACGAGGACCCCACAAAGGAGAAAAGAAAAAGAGGCCCCCCCGGCTAAATTTGAAAAAAGGGGAAACTAGGCAGGAGTCATGAAAAAAAGGATTTATAATTGCACTATGGGCCAAGATACTTTTTTTTTTTTTTTTTTTTTTTTTTTCAAGATACAGTTTCGAATTGCAGTTCGGGCAGTGTATACAACCCAGCTTTCTGGCCAGGTAGGGTGCCCAGAGTGCAATTGCAAACTGTATCTTGGCCCATAGTGCAATTATAACTCGGTTTTGTGACTCTACTGAAGTTACCCCTTGAAAAAAATACCATGCAACAAGGGGGAGGTCCTACTAGCAAGGAGGACACTTTTTTTTTTTTTTTTTTTTTTTGAGAAGTTGTCACATTTTATTCAAGGCAAGAATGACTGAGGCCGAGTTTGGGAGTAAGGGACGAAGTTGGAGGTGGCGCCGTAGCGCTCAATTCCAACGACGCGTAGCGCGTTATCGTTTAGGGTTTCATGCTTGCCATCGCGGAGTTCTATCGTCATGCCCCGGGGCGCTTAGCGCGGGGAAGACGAGTTACACAGCTGTCGGGCTCGACTAGGAGTCCGAGCACGGGTGACATGAACTTGTCCCGAGGAAGTGGAGTGGCGAGGTGGTGCAGTTAGGGTCGGCGGAGTTTTTTGTCTTTCAAGATATTTTCCTGAAACTTTCGAACCGAAGATCGCTGTAGTGTCAGCGAGCTTCCCATGGAACCTGCTTCCCTCCTATTGTGAAGGGAGKGTACGGGCTTTCTCGGAGGGGCGATATGCCGGAGCGACCTAGCCAGGTCGGTTCCTGGTGGACATGATATAGGGTCGCCCGCTGGTTGGTGGCGGCGACAGCATTTGCGGAGCTTTGCGGCTGGTTCAGACTGTAGTCGGGGCACTAGCGTGTACTCGGTCCGCTTCTGGGCAGGTGGACCCAGAAGGTCCATCGGAGCAGGAGAACGAAGAAGTTCCCGGCTTTGTGCTGATGAAGCTTGCGGACGTCTGGAGGTCGGGATTTCAAGCGGCTTCAGAGAGGTATACATTCGGTTCCCAATATCCCCGGACATGTGGTGTGTTGCTTTACTTGCTTTCAGACTTGGCCAGTGAGAGGGGCTTCTGTCCGAACTTACCCCCTTTCTGTCTGTATGCATTCTAGCCATATAAACTCAAAGCCCTACGGTCGTAGAGTTTGTCTATACCTCCTATTCTACGGATTCGGGTGCCAGGGGGAACGTGTGAGTATCTCCGGCGGTTAGTATTACAATCTTGGCACAGTCTGGATCTTGAGTTTTGTTGTTTTGTCTCAAGATATCCTTCTTTCCGATTCGGGCATCACAATCCATTGGGTTCCGGTTCCACACACTCTCGGAATAAATATGGATCTCACGATCCGATTTTAGTGGGCGGAGTTACGGCCCTAGGCCGCTTAGTAGGGACGCAGGGGGGTGTGATTTCGTTTTTTTAGGGCAAATCGCTGTCTGACAAGGGTTTCTGTGTCAGGCCGTAATCGAGTGTACAGGCCGAGGCGCTGAAAGCAGGAAGCGTGGTATATTTCCCTCCTTGGGCCGAATCTACCTGTACTCTTGATCGAAGGGGGTGTCATACCGACTTTTGCGTAGATTGGGCCCTGGCCGAACTTACTTGTGGCTTTCCCTCCTTGGGCCGAATCTACCTGTACTCTTGATCGAAGGGGGTGTCATACCGACTTTGCGTAGATTGGGCCCTGGCCGTACTTACTTGTGGCTCTGGTTCTTCGAACCCTTGTGCTTTGTTTTACCAAGCCCGTAGCGACAGCCTAAAGATCTACGTAGAATCTAGGTATAGGCTCGTCACTCACTTAGCCGCTTTTATTTTTGTTGAGAAACGAATCTACCTGTACTCTTGATCGAAGGGGGTGTCATACCGGCTTTTGCGTTTGCTTTTGCGTAGATTTGGCCCCGGCCATAAGTTCGTCCAGTTTCTTTTTTTCGATTGAAGAGGGGGCCCCGCCCAGTCAGAAGGCTGGTAGGTGCTAGGGTCCGATAGAGGAGGTTCTCACCCGTTCGCCCATGTGCCCTGGTTCTTCGAACCCTTGTGCTTTGTTTTACCAAGCCCGTATCGACAGCCTAAGGATCTATGCAGAATCTAGGTATAGGCTCGTCACTCAGTCAGCCGTTTTTTTGAGAAAACATATTGCTAACACGATCCTCACTCGGAAAGTCAGGACGAAGGGCAAAGAACGCCTCGTCTCTTCAACGTCGCCTCTGCTCCTTCACTGTCACACCCCAGTTTCCCCAGGGCACCTACCATCCAGACACAATCTCCTCTCTTAACCGCCCGCCGTCTCGCAGGATTCGTGTCCGTTCGCTTCTCCATCGATATCATACCCACATCGTCCGCCCCTTCCCTGTGCGCCTTCTCCGTGTTTTTTTCATCCATCAGCCTCCACCCATCAGCCGCGTCCCAGCCTGTACGCTTACTCACATTCCACCACGAACGCACAAACATTCGGATCGCACAAACAATCAAATCATTACCAGCTTTAAGTCGCGCTTCACCTCACATCACTTCCTAACCCTAGCTGGCCTTCTCCCCTTTCTACCCTTTCTCCTGTCCCCCGCTCCCCTCCCCCTTACTTCTATCTGCGCTTCGAAACCTCGGGCTTGATTAGTAACGGCTTGTGAGGTCCAAAGTATCACCCCATCAACTTTCTGGGCCCGGTACGTCACATAGCTAACCCGCCGACAGTTAACCAGTTACATCCATAGGCGAGCAGCTCACTCCAATCATACCGGTGAGCTTCCCTCGCGAACGGGGTGGTCAGTCACCATTGATCTACCCGCAAAGCAAGGATAGCCCGTTGCGGCAGGTGACATCTCACTTGAAGACTGGCTACTTGCAGGGCGAGCCTGCCTCCCCTCTGTTGATTCCTTGTGATCCCCCCCTCGTGTCTATCTCGGTAATATACCAGCATTTTTCAAACTATTTGGTCCTTTAATTTACTGCTTTGGTTTCTCTACGTCAAAGTGGCCTAATCATGCTCCGAGTGGATAACTCAGACATGGAGTTACACTCTCCAGCCACCGATCAGGATCAGGTTATGGATCGGGGGGACGGAGGTAGTGGTGATATGGGGACTCCGGGCTTAGCATGGGACAAATTCACGCCATTCTGGGCAGCACGGCCAGCGTTGGGAAATGATAGTTCAGCAGGTCCTTCTGCTAACCCGGAAGGGCCCCAGCGGCCCCTGGCCCCACAAGGTGAGGTGGGAAGGGACAGACAGGCTGCGAGGGGTAGAGGTCTGGGGGGTAGACATGGTAGACCTGCTGGTCCCTGGAACAGATCGACCGCTGTCGTGGAACGGACATTCACGGATCGAGATGAGGTTCGGAATGAAAGTCGAGCCGCCCCTCCGTGCGAGTGGTGGCCGGTAGACAGCGAGTCGGACAGTGACCGAGAGGCAGAGATAGATGAGGACGAGAGGGAAAGGCAGACTGAACCAGGAGATCCACTTGCGGGCAGAACAGACACAGAAATAGTTGAGGAAGTCAGGATTTTGCTGGACAGATGTTTTGATAGACTGGTCATACCGGACATGTCCAAATTCGCCACCTTCAAACGGGATGGGGATTCAGTTACTATGACTGTCCCCCCTATCGTAGAGCAGGCTCAGAAAGCCTGGATGAGAGACCACGCAGTCGTGGTTTTTTTTCAAGGCAAGTTCAAGTCCGTATCAGCAGAGAGAAAAGAACAGTGCATCCGGAGCTTTGAGGACTCTATCCTGCCGCAAAGCTTACACCACAAAGAGAGGGGGAGGGTGCACCAGGAGGGAAGGAATGTAATGTCTTACTTCCCCCGGGATAAGAAAATCATCGACCTTATGCTGAGCATGAAGAGTCACAAGCTAAAAATCGATGGCACGACTTACAAGCTCAACTTCCAAAAATGGTTGTCCCTTGAGGAAATACAGACAGCTAAAGTAGAAAATGAGGTCAGTAAGATTTGGATCATGGCGTTGAGGGTCCCATGGCTCGCCGTTCCGTTCGTTAGGTCGCAGATTCAATTCGCAGTGGGCAAAGTCTGCAAACAGTTCTCCCCGGAGAGATATGATGAGGCTCCGAAGTTGAACAATGTGAAGTTCGACATCCCCCAGGATGGAAGGGACAGGGTACCAGGTTTCTTGAACTGGCCACAGGCCAACGGTTCTGTTATTAGAATACAAGTGGTGACTCAGTTAACAGATTGGTGCTCTACGTGTCGTGAGTACGGACACAGGCCCGAGAGTTCCCCAGACAATTGAGATAAACATCTCACAGCGTAGGACAGGGCAGGCACTCAACGGTGAAAAAGACAGAGGACTGACTGCAGTTAGGGCAAGGGGAGGGCTGAGTGCTGGAGCAGGATGGACCCCGCGGGCTCAGTTCCCCCCGCCAGCAGGTCCCCCCCTTTCTGGTCCACCGGCAATCAACGGTTCACGGACAGGGAGTGCACACCCCCCATTCGTCTTCGGGAGAGCCCAGGGAGAACAACCCAGAGGGGGAGGTTTGTCAGCCAGCTCATTAGCTGATTAGGAGGGAAACCCGAACAATGCTGGAAACAACACGATCTCCCCGTCCGTTGGGAGGAGTTCCCCCCCAACTCAGATTCACATCACCGGGCCTACACACCAAGGGCCCAAGACTCCTCGTCCTTCTGCACCTGGAATCACCACAGGGACTGTAGCTTTGAGACACTCTCCCCCACCTTCTAACCCCCCCCCGGCCCATGTCTCCACCCACGCCGCCACTGTGCCCCCTCGCCCTCACTGCTTCCAGTTCTCATCCCCCCTCTTCAGTCCCCCCCTCTTCCCTCAAGACTACAAAGAAGTCAATCATTGCACTGACGGACAGCCCCCTACTCGAGAAAATTGACACAGTAGAAACTGGTTCTACCGCTAGTGATCTTCTCCCTCCTTCTCCGGTTCAGGAGAAGTCACCAAAGGAAAGACAGCAAGGAGCTCAGCTCGAGATACAACCAAGGATCGCGTCCGATCATAGTGAGGACGCACAGACAGTCAGTCCAGGCCCCCTCAAAGCGTATGATGAATCCGGTGCGTCCAATGGAGTAGGTACGGTCGTAACCCAGAAATTTAGTCCTGGCCCGGAACCTAGTACCACTGCTGTAACCAATCCGGGGGAAGGAAAGGTCTCCACCATGGTTGGGCCAGACAGTGGTCTGCCGTCTAATTGTACACAACTGAATGAGCTGCAACAGGGGTCGTTCATCACGAAAACAGAAATGTCTCTAGATCCAGGGTCTAAATTAGGAAGTCTATCAGGCTCCCTCTCAGGTGCAGCGCTGGTCAATATGCACACCACGATGACAAACAGTCTCTCATCGGAGCGCAGTTAAGACTCAGACCACACAACAACATTGACCCCCCACACCATAGTTGGTGCTGTTCTTTCCCACCAGTCATCTCCAGGTCTGATGGAAGAAGAGGGGGCAAGTGGGGCGGGAACCTGCCCCCCCCCCACCTTCTCCAAGTGGTCCCCGGTGCCCACTACGGATCTCTCAGGGGAATCTGGGGAGTCAACTAATGAGGAACACCCCTCTAAGGAAAAAAGGGGCAGAACACTTTCCCCGGGTAGACAGCGAAGAACCAGAAAACCCAGCACCCCCAGTGCGAGCCAAGGGCCCAGCAAACAACATGGGTCCAAATATTTGGTCCCCATTATTTGTAGGAAATCTCTGGAGGGCATACAATTCTTGACATATAGCATGGGTACCAGCATAAAGTTGATCACCCCATGCTCACTGGAAAGCAACCCTACGCAAGCGATCATGTTGGCCAAGGTCATAAATTACTTGGGCATGAACGCCCCGGTGAGATTGATCCCAGGCATGGGTTGCAGAAGGATAACAAGAACAGGTAAGAACAACAACAGGGTACAACTGTTTGTAGCCCCCTTTGATGTGCGGCCGAGTGAGAGTGACTTGATTCACCTTTCACTCAACAAGGGGGTATGGTGTCCGCTTGAGTGGGTGAAGGATGAAAATCTCCTTCACGCGCAAATGGTGTATACCGCGGAAGGGATTTCTGGGGATGTACTGTTAGAATATAACCAGCAGTTACCCACTGACTATAATCTTTTTTCTTATCATTTTGACAAACTGTTGTCCTCCCCTTGGCAGGGCAAATGGGACTCAGGGGAGGACAGGAAGAGGAAGACGGCGGGCTTGGCCTCAACCTCGCTCCCCACACAGCTACCCCCAGTCACGAGTTCATCCATAGTAGTGATTGTGGGCACCGCCGAAGGAGAGACAATCTCTGTTTTTCCCCCAGATGACTTCTCCCTGATCCAAGAAAAAGGGTGTCCGTTGACTAATGAATAAAATCAGAATAGCCTCCTGGAACGTCAGAGGTCTGGGTGATGATAACGGTAAGTTCAAATGGGCCAGGCTGAGGTCGTGGATTCATCAACATGGGGTCCACGTTATCCTTCTTCAGGAGACTAAACTGAACGAGAACAAAATTGAAGAAGTTAAAGGGAAGTGAAAGGGCCCTCAGTTTTGGGCTCCGGCAGATGGGACTAAGGGGGGCGCAACAATTTTAGTACACAAACACTTGAATTTTAAAATCGTTGATGGGTTTTCCGACTCTTTGGGCCGGTGGGCTTGGATCACTGCCCTCATCGAAGAAATAGAGTGGACTTTTGTCTCGGTGTATGCCCCGGTTGATAGGAGAGAGAAGATTCAATTCTTTGAGATGCTTCCCAGGTCATCCCGTCCAATCACAATATGGTCATGGGGG
The DNA here is from genome assembly GCA_003427395.1 of Chara braunii. Taxonomy (NCBI): domain Eukaryota; kingdom Viridiplantae; phylum Streptophyta; class Charophyceae; order Charales; family Characeae; genus Chara; species Chara braunii. The sequence continues at coordinate 984,715 of BFEA01000311.1, read as the reverse complement.
GGGACTGGAACACAATCTTGGACCCATGCTTGGATTCTTCAGTGGGGGATCCAATCAGGAATGACTCTCTTGCCCTGGGGGATATGATGGACAGTTTGGGTTTGGTCGACCCTTTCAGGATGCTGCATTCAGAGACTAAACGCTACACTTGGACTTCGCATACCCCTAGACAGGACAAGACTTTTACTAAGTTAAGATTGAACTTCTTCCTAATCCGAGACAAAACTGTGGATTGAGTTATGGAGACATCCATGCCCTATGACTCTCTATCAGACCACAGACCAGTGTTAGCTACCTTCGTCCCCGACGGATATATCTCAAGGGGTAAGGGGTATTACAAACTGAACACTGACATCCTTAGAGACCCCGGTTTGGTGAAGTCTGTGCATACTCACTAACCAAAATCAGATCGCTCTCCCATTTCTACGATTCTGACAACGATTGGCTGGAGGTAGCTAACAGATTGGCAGTGGCAAATTTCAGTTTTGCATCCCAGATCAAAGTTCGTGCTCGTCGATTGAAAGAAGAGCAATGTCTGTATCAGATTGAGTGGGCCGATTCCAAGATGGACTTGGAGCCCAAGTTTGCGGTCTTTTGGCTTGCTCAACTTAATTATTGGGAAGATAAACTAGATAACTTACTGATCGAGAAAGAAAGAATATGGGCGGAGCGCGCAAGGATTAAGTGGTTGGATGTGGGGGACCGGATGACCAAGGAGAACTTTAAGAGAATCTCGGCCCGCAAAGGCTCCTCCATCATTATCGAGTTGGATCACCCCTTTGATGCCTTTGAGCCCAGGGCTAGGGATACTAGGACCATTCTTGAGTACTCCCGCCTCTATTTCAAGGACATCTTGACTTCCTCTAGACCCGAGTGCCCAGACCCAGGGGACAATGCGCTCCAAGAGTCCATATGGAGTACATACAAGGTTCGTCTTCCCCCCTAAGGGAAGCTGGATCTGGACCGGCCCATTACTCTAGAGGAACTCTCTCAGACTATAAAGTGTATGAAGAAAGGCAAATGCCCCGGTAGTGATGGCCTCCCAATTGAATATTACAGTCTTTTTTGGGAAACCCTGGGCCCGGTCCTAGTAAAAATCTATGATGGCATCCTTTATGGTCAGGATCTAGGGGATGACATGAGGATGGGAGTGATTTCACTACTGTATAAGAAAGGAGACAAAAGAAATATCCCCAATCGCAGACCAATTTCCCTTTTGAACACGTCTTACAAAATCCTAGCTAAAACTCTCGCCAACAGACTTAAGCGGTATCTGCCGCTTCTGGTGAGTGTAGAACAGGCAGGTTTCGTTCAGAACAAGAATATCCTACATAATATTATGCTCACTATTGAAGCCCTAGAATGCATGAAGGAAGACCAGCCTGAGGTAGCAGCCTTATTATTGGACTTAGAGAAGGCCTACGATAGGGTTAATTGGGGCTTCGTGATGGACACGTTGGACAGGGCGGGATTCGGAGAGTCCTTCACTAAATGGGTCAGAGCCCTCTATACAAAGGGAGTGGGCAGGGTGATGGTCAACGGTGAGCTCTCTAGCCTCTTTAGGCTTACCCGCTCTCTCCGCCAAGGGTGCTCATTGGCCCCTATGCTCTTTGTTATCCAGATGGACGTTCTTCTCTCTTTGATTAGGAACTGTCCAGACGTTCAGGGCCTCAACTTGCCCAATGGTGGTCAGTGTAAGGCCTCCGCCATGGCGAATGACCTTTTTGCATTATCTGTTAACTCCAAGGAATCCCTAGGGACATTGAAGAACTGTTTGGACTTGTATTCAAGATTCTCTGAAGCCCTTGTCAATTGGCCAAAGTCTGTTGCAATTGTAAATGCAGATGCACAACTGTTTGTGGATTGGGGACTAAAACGTTTGCCTACAGGAGAATGTGAGTGTTTTTGGGCATACAAGTAAGAATGATGGACGGCAAGAGGAAGGCCAGCACCTTGGTGGAGCGTAAAGTCATCTCCAGGCTAAGCTCCGTGGTCAAAGCCAAAGGTATATCGATCATGGGTAGGGCGCTGTTCCTTAACACTTCGGTCTTTTCACCTATTTGGTATCCGACCTCAATCAGGAGCCTGGAACCTAAAACCTACGGGAAGATCAGATCACTGTCCACTAAATACCTATGGAAAGGTACAGACGAGGAGGAAGTGGGATACATTGCCAAGTTAGCATGGAAGAAAGTGGTGGGAGACAAATCAGATGGGGGGCTAGGTATCAAAGATCCAGAACTGCAGGTTAATGCGCTATTGGCTAGGTGGGTCATTAAGCTACTCACAGAACGCTCCTCCCATCCCTGGGTGGAGCTGGCAGTGGGCATTTTAATGAAGCATTGGGGCCTTAGTCGCAGGGAGGATGTCGGGGTGGCCCTCCTCACGCCCTCCATGCTCAAGGGTACAATCAGGTCCCCGATTTGGAAAGGCATTCTCGAGGCTTGGTCACTCGTTATGCCCTCACAAATCAAGGAACCAGTGACCAAAGAAGAAATCCTGGCTCATCACCTATTTGAAAATGTCTTCGTCAGAAATTCGTCCGGCCTCCCTTGGTCCGCTGCAGATAGCCCGGGCCAGTTTGGCAGATCCTAGATTCAAAGGGGAGTATCCAGGGTCTTAGATCTTTGGGATTCGGATCGGGCACAGTGGAAATCCCCCGTGGAGATGCGCTCTAAACTACACCACTTGAGGGGAGTACAGGATAGGGTAGACGAGATCATCGACAGCCTCCCCTTGAGGTGGAAGCAGATCTTACAACAGCCGTTGCCTGCCTACGAAGGGCAGTGGGTAGCTAGAATTGGCAATGACGGACGCCCTGAAGTTCTTAAGGTCCATATGATCCTGGACCAGGACCGTTACCAGGCGGTTGCTACTCCTTATATAAGAGAAGAAGATGGGAATGATCCCTACGCTGCCCTATTGGAGACAGAGGAAACAGGACTAGAACTGAGACAGGTCAAATCCATAATAGTCTGTTCGAAGACAGTAAGCAAAGATAGGACAATGTTTTTCTGCCCTATGGATACGCAGGCAGTCGACACGCTACAAGCTTTACCGCTGCACTGGGGATGGTCTATGTTCGAACCGGTGAAACAGGTCGGTCTTCTGGACTACCGGCCCGCAGTGGGTTATAGGATGCAGACCAAGTCATGGTCCCTCCCACTAGGGGTCTGCAATCGCTGGCAGATTGAGTCCGCAGAGAGATCAACCGTGATTGGGAGAGTCAACTCCGCTAAACTTAGGAAATTGTGGCACAATCTGAAACAGATCCCGCCCGCTAAGATGAGAAGTCTGGCTTGGCTTCAGTCCCACAGGATTGTGCCCACAGCCAAGTGGCTATCTTTGAATAGGTTACCGTTGGATAGTAATTGTCTGAGATGCCGGAAGTTGGAAGAATCAGCCACGCACCTATGGTGGGGTTGTATTGAGTCCAAAAGAATCTGGGTGTGGTGGGCGAAGCTATGGCAAAAGTACGCAGAGCATCGGGTGCTGTGGGAGGAGGCTTTCGTGGTTGAAGGCATTCTGCAGAATGAGGAGGAAGTCGGTAGAGGCTGGGTGTACGTGGCCCAAGCTTGCAGAGCGGTCATCATGCAGGTTATATGGAAAATCCGAAACGACAGAGCTTTCCGCTCCAGGTTCTATTCGGATCTCAGCATCATGAACATGGTGCTGGATGGGATACGGTCCCTGATTTGGGTTGACTGGAGGAGAACCAGATGTGCGTTGAACAAAAGAGCAGCCAGAAACCGCGTCTTCGGGACATGGGGACAGAACGTCAGAATGATTAAGACCAAGGATGCAGGCATCATCATTGAACCATGGCTGATGGGGCCACGGCCCCCGTAGCCTGGCGGTTTTCAGATTCAGCCTATTATAGTAGTACCGGCTCAAGTCACAGCCTTTCGGGCTTTTAGTAAAATATCACATCTTGCGTCTGCCTCGCTGAGTATGGGATTAGGGGATATCTCGTAGACCAGGGGATCAAGTTGTTTCTGGCGCCCATGTGGTGAAGAGGTCTATTGGGTCAGTATTGAGTCAGTTCTGTGGTCATGAAACCTTATTGTGAATTGATATTTGAGAGGAGGGACGTTGGACCCGTTTTCCAACAGGTGACGCTCCCCACCAATAGACTGGAGCCATTGAACTGTGCAGGCCCCAACCGAACAGGCTCTCCAACAGCCTCCCGGTAGTCGCCTGTCCCCGATGATTGAACTGAAAAAAAAAAAAAAAAAAAAAAAAAAAAAAAAAAAAAAAAAAAAAAAAAAAAAAGACTGAGGCCGGGGACCTCACAATTCAACCCGGGGTAGCCAAGAACCATGCTGGAAACCGGGTCCAGCGTCCCAGGGCCCCTCAAGTCCCATCAAAATAACTTCTCAAAAACTAATCTTGAAGCTCAATAAGAGTGGCCAAAGAGTAAAGATAAAACTGCACCGTCCCTTCAGCCGGGGAAAACTTTGGACATCAGAGAATACCTATCCTAACTGGGAGGCTTACCCAGCTTACCCTTAAAGATACTGCAGAAACAGCCCCTAACACACTACCAACAGCCTACCTGTCGGCCCAATCTCAGGACCCACAGGAGGCGTAAACCTCATTAACATGATGGGCCTACAACGGCCCTAAAGACAACCAAGTGGTGATTTTGGGGTGCCCTTTCTCATCCTGGGTAACCAACCTTCCTTTATGACCCCACGTATTCCAGAACCACTTCAAACCAGCCTGAGAAGAACCAGCCTTCGCTTTCCTGTACCAGTCTGCCCATACGCATTGTCTGAGCTGAGCCTTGATGCGAGTTTTCAGGACTTCATCAGGAATCCGCTCTTGTCACAGGACATGGCTTTTCCTTTCCTCCCAAATTACCAACATTAGCACCGCTCTGCAGACTTGAGCCAAATAGATGTCAGCCGCCCCTACCTTGGAAGAACTGGCATGGATCCCATCCAAAATGTACTCATCAGACCAAACTATATTTGAAAGCCTGAGTTCCGCCCAGTGCTTGCGCCACCAGGACCAAACTTGTTTAGAAAAGGGACAGTCCAACCATAAGTGACGGGTGGTTTCCCACGCCCATTTGCACCAGGAACAGCTTAACGGAACTTCCATCCCTCTGCCTGCCAAAAAGGCACCAGAAGGGATCACTGTATGAGATTGGGTCCATAACAGACTAGCCTGACGCTGCGAGGGAAGCTTTTGCAGCAGCTGCCAATGAGCCATATAGTCAGACACTATAACAGACACTAAAGTACCCAGTCCATATAACGGACACTATTTTTTTGCATCCCCAATCTGCACGTGTTTGTGACGAGGGCCAGAAAACCGGAATTGAACTGCTTTTCTGCATCTCTGCATAAAACATATCCAGATTCAGGAGCTCAATCCAATCCTCCTTGCTAGTCTGACCTCACCCCAGGAGAGCTTGGCTTATTATTATTATTATTATTATTATTATTATTATTATTATGACATCTTCATGAACAGACAACTACCCAGGGGGTGCTCTCTATCCAATGATGTTTCTTCCAAAAAAAAAAAAAAAAAAAGAACCCCTTGGTTTGGAGTCCGTCTGTCTTTCTTTTTTTTGTTCTTTTCTTGTCTTCTAGATGGCTCCGTTCTATTCGTTTTTTTCTTTTTTTTTTTTGGAAGAAAGGCACCCCTCTTTATATTCTGGGAAGGAACCAGTCCAGTTTCTTATCCCCGACAAGCATGAAAGTAGCATGAAAATGAAAAAGAGAGTCAAAACATCACGAAGTAGGTTATGGAGCACCAGGAGACCAACTAAAGTACCCAGTCCTACCCCATCTACCCTTGATCCCTTACTCAAATCATGCTACTTCCACTGATTCCTAAGGAGAAAGGAGACCTCCGTGTGTTGCAGTGCTTGTACTTCTACTTTTAACTCAGTGAGTACGGAGGGTTCCTGATAAACTGTGGGTAGAGTTGGGCTTGCCAAGAGTGCCTTGCCTTGCCCCGTGTGGCTACAGTACAACATTGTAGTCTCGCGGTCGGGCCTCCTTTGACTGGTGTGCACGCTCCACTCTTCGCACCGCACCTTCGTTGCGGGGGTCGCTTTCGCCTTTCCTTTTTTCGCCCTTTCTCTGCCTTGGTGTCTTGCCCACTGCTGTACGCGGTGCTGTCCAGTCTCCTTCTCGGTCGTTGTTGTCTCACTCTCTGTCTTCAGCTTCCAATCTCCGTCTCTCTCAACTGCTGCGTCGTCTTTCAGCGTCCTTTCTTCACCGTCAACAGCGCTGGCGACAGTGCACTCCGCCCCCAAGCGTGGGAAATCCACTCCGGATTTTGCATTTTTCTGCAATCTCATTTTGGGATCGATGAGAAGAATGACGGGGATGATGCCTTATGGAAATGTGAGAGAAGTTGGCAGGACTGCCCCCATTACCCCTTCCGTACTTGTCTCCTGGACTCAGTATTTGAGCCTCTTGAGGATGACAGCCGTGGATGGGTTGCCCCTCCAGCCTTCCAGCGTCATTGGAAATCCAGGATAGACAGCCTTTCCTCGGCTGTTTTCAACGAGTTTGAAACGAGGAGGACCTGAAGTTGGGTCGGGAATTGACAATCCGGGCGGGTCAGGACTTTATGTCCTGGTCTAGCCGGAGCCAAAAAGCTGCCGCTATTGCCGGGTGGCTATACCGTATCGACCGGAACTCCTCGATTCGGCACAAAGTACCAGGCCAGGTTATGATGCTAAAATGGGCCTTCCTGAAGAAAGCCTTTCCGGTTGAATTGTTCCTGAGTGTTCTCGATAATTTTGCAGGGAAAAAGGACCCAGTCTGGAAACTGACCGCGGAACTTATGAGAAGATTTGTATGATAGTCGCAGGTATGCTTAGTTGGACTAGGAGTATATAGTCGGGTTTTCACAATTTTTACTCCTCTCTCAGCAGACAGACTTGCCCGGCAGTCTTCGTCGCTGGCTATGTTAGCTAGTGAGACTGCTGCCTTCTTTTTGTCGGAACGTTTGGAGGATCTTGGGATTGTTGGGAAGAAGGTGGAAGGCGACGGGATGGGACTTTTATGATGCTACTTTTTCCAATCGGACAGCCCGCTTTGCGGGTCTTTGCTGATTGTCTACGAGAGACGTGCGCATGTGTGTGTGCGTGCACCCTGTGTTCTTGCCCCTGCGCAAGCGCTTGATAACCGCCGGAGGATCGTTGCTCCGCTTGGTGGTCAAGATATTGCCGAGAGCGAGAAGAAGACTTAGCAAGTGGATTGGGGAAGTTCGTGTTACTTCCTTGAAGACTCTCCATACAAAACTGCTTCTATTGTGCGGTTAAAACATGGCATCGTCTAGCCAAGCCCCTCCCCCGGAGGAGGGCGGCGCATCGGGATCGGGCGGACGCCGTGTCCCACAGTGTTACTCGTGTAAACACTTTGGCCACTGTGCTCGCGACTGTGGCATGTTTTGGAAAGAAGAAAAGGAGCGAGCTGATCGGCGACGACAAGAAGAATCGGGAGGTGGCGCTACCGCTCAACCATCAAGATCGGACTTACCGCGCGCCAGATCGGTATCCCCAGGACGCCGATACTGGGAACCCCCGCGTCGGTCACCTTCGGCGGATCGGTACATGTCCCGATATGAAGCCCCGAAGGATACTAAAGACCCCACTAGTGAACTCGTGTCCTTACTACTGGCCAAAGAAGCAGCCAAGGAACAGAAGCGGAAGGAGAGGGAGGAACGTCAGAAACAACGCAGAGAGGCGTTGGAGAAGGAGGAGAAGCACAAACGAAAAGAGGAGAAGAAAAACACGTGAGAAGATGAAAAACGATCTGCGAGTTGCCAGAATTATAGATATGCAGATATCAAAACGTTAGGGATGTGTTCGCCACGTACAAGCTCAGGAAGATAAGCGTCAACGCACTAGGAGGAAAAAGACCCTGCAGCGCAAGTTTCGTCAACGACCAACCTTCGAAGAGTTTGACTCTGACGATGATATTGCAGCCCTTAGCGCAGGCACGAAGCGCATGGAGATTAGGAGTTCTGAATCTTCATCTGAGGACGACGATCTCCGCTCACCTCTGGCTTCTCCCCTGACTCGAACCACCCCACGTATGTGCGGGTCTGGTGAAGGTCGTGGGAGGTCGCGTACTCTTCCAGTTGTACCACGGAATATCGCGCAGGAGATCGCACCTATTCCTGGACCTTGTGCATGCGAGCGATTCGTGCAGAACCAGAGGGAATTGCTGGAAACGCTGGACTACAAGGAAGTTGAAGAAATCTGTAAGAAGGAGCAGGTGCCATACATCAGGAAGCCACAGGCAATCATGGATATTGTCGAATGGCGCGCTGCTGCCGCCTTCAGTAAGCAACGACCGGTAGCCCCTCCGGCTCCTCCCATCGATGTGACACTGAGCAGCACGCATGATTCATCCTCCTCGACTGACGAGTCTGATGGAGACAGCGACTGCGAGAACCGAAGTACCTGGTCTACTAGGGAATTATGGAGGATTTGTCGGGATCTGATAGGTAAGCGGAAACTAATCTCTAATGTAGATCGACATTTGGAATCTAGTTTGCCATGGGTGATGTTAGCTCTGACGAAGCGTGGGTGCATACCTTGGGGTGAAAAGTTCATTGAGGATTGGGCGAACTGGTGTTTAACCCAAGAGGAAGGGCTAGATAAAGGGGAATGTTGTGTCTATGTCGGTATTTTGCCGTTTTGTAAAGCTGTATATATTGGAAAAACGGAACGAGACATTGATACTAGATGGAGTGAGCATCGGAGCAAGAGCAATCAAGGAGGTACAACTAACCTTCGTCCCACTGGTAAGTGCTCCAGCTGGGGAATTGACGACGATCAAATCTCTATACATTAAACACTAGTGCCCTGTGCTTAACACTACTGGAAGACGGAAAACGAACACACGGTAGAACCGGAAAGGTAAGCGGGAGAGAAACCAAACCGTAGGGGTGAAGGATGCGAGTCACGGAAGTCGGATTGAAATTGTTAGTGTACGAGTCCATAAAGGATGTAGCAGTGCTAAGGTGAATAGCTTGCTGTTGGAACAAGGTAACAATGAGATTAGTAGCTTCACCCTTACTTCGTCAGGGGGAAATGCCTGGTTCGATGGCTGGAGACGGATTAAGAGGCTATTCAGCCAATCTCTGGTTTTATGCAATGGGAAATAGTGCCTCCTGCGTGAATGCAAATCCTTTTTAGAGCAAGGAGGAATTTTGTCCATTGTGAACCTTTGGAATGGAGAGCAATTAACTGTAAGGGTAAACGCTATCTGATTTCGCTTTTAAAAAACAAACGCAAGCGAGCTTTTACTTTAGGTCGAGATCTGGACTTTTTGGTTGCTTTGTTTCCGGTCATTCAGGACTTCAGCAAAAAAAAATACTAGATCTCTTCTCACACGCATTGTGAATGGTTCCGTTAAAGTGGGCTATGGATTCGACCTACAGAAGAAATTAGTGGCTAAGGTGCAGTATGATGATCATGTTAGTTTGGGTGGAGTGCGTAGACTTTTGGACGATAAGATTGACCAGCTCGGGATTCCTTCGTCTGTCCATGCTACTCTGAAGCGGAAAGTCAAGACAGATTGGACAAAAAATCCTTATGTCGCTGATGTTATACATAACCATCGACGTTACGCACGTCGAGAGGTCTCAGCATGTTCATGTGCTGGTATACCACTGCCGAGGTTCAACGGTCACGTGAGATGTAGAATTTTGGAAGATTCCCGCGTCCCTGAGTTTATGTACAATTCTTGTAACATTCCGAGAGCTTCTAAGGCATGCAGAGCCGATCTATTGAGGGCGGAATTAGTACCAGCTGCGAGAACCTGGAAAGTTGGCGAGAGTGAGCAATGGGATTTTAGTTTGGAAGAAGTTGCGACATGTATGAATCGGACTAAGGAGAGACCAGACGAGATGTGTGTTGAGCAGGTACGGGACATGGGACGTCTGTTTGATGGGTTAGTGTTAGCTCCTGCTGATCGTAATCTCGATGAAATTGTTGTCCTCTGTCCGAGATTGCATCATGAAGCCATGCAGGACCTCTTCGTTCGGAGTTCATGCTACGTAGCACAAAGTAAATCTGAATGCGAAATCCTGAGCAAGGAAAAAGCAACCTATCAATCGTTGGGCTTAAATAGTCTGGGACGATGGGTGGAAAAAGGTTCAGTGGGAGAAGGCTACGCCATCCACAAACACAAGGACTTGGAACGCTTCAGACCGATTTGTCCTACTTTTAGTGAGCCATGTGCTCCAACGGGGCGGAAGATCTCGAAGGGACTGAATGGCCTTCTCAACGCACTTCCGGGTAAACTGCATTTTTACCTGAGGAGTGTAGGGGACCTTGCCAACCAATTGGACAGGATTAACAAAGTTGTTGATAAAATAGGACGAGATATAGAGGTGGTGGGAGCATCATACGACATCAAAGATATGTTTTCACGACTCCCCCATAGCTCTATCCTCCATGCATTAGACTAGCTTTTTGACTGACTCAGACAGAAAGGCAAAAGTGGCGTATGGGTTAGCCCGAGGGGCAAGGGTTCATTAGTTAACAAGGGAGAAAGTGAGTTAGGTTGGAAGGAGATTCTTTTCGTCGACATTTTTCAATTTGTTAAGTTCAGTCTTAGCTCTACGTACACTCGAGCGTCGGGAATTTTACTGAAGCAGGTTCTGCAAATACCAATGGGTAGTAGCATGAGCCCTCCCTTGGCATGCATCATGTGCGCACACTCCGAGTGGTGCTTTTTGGAAACGCTGGGCAGTCAGCGTAAGTTGGTACACGGCATCCGTCTCATGGATGACGTGTCTTTATTCATGATCTGTAAGAAGAATGACAACTCATCGTTCTACCAGGCTGCCAAGATCCGGAAGCGCTTTGAAAAATGTTGCCCCCGGACCCTGTCCCTAAAAAGGATAGATGATGGATCCGGGGGTTGGGAATTTTTGGGCTGCGCATTGGAAATCCAGGATAGACAACCTTTCCTCGGCTGTTTTCAACAAGTTCGAAACAAGGAGGACCTGAAGTTGGGTCGGGAATTGACAATCCGGGCGGGTCAGGACTTTATGTCTTGGTCTAGCCGGAGCCAAAAAGTTGCCGCTATTGCCGGGTGGCTATACCATATCGACCGGAACTCCTTGATTCGGCACAAAGTACCAGGCCAGGTTATGATGCTAAAATGGGCCTTCTTGAAGAAAGCCTTCCCGGTTCAATTGTTCCTGAGTGTTCTCGATAATTTTGCAGGGAAAAAGGACCCGGTCTGGAAACTGACCGCGGACCTTATGAGAAGATTCGCATGATAGTCGCAGGTATGCTTAGTTAGACTAGGAGTATATAGTCGGCTTTTCACACTTTTTATTCCTCTCTCAGCAGACAGACTTGCCCGATAGTCTTCGTAGCTGGCTATGTTAACTAGAGAGACTGCTGCCTTCTTTTTGTCGGAACGTTTGGAGGATCTTGGGATTGTCGGGAAGAAGGTGGAAGGTGACGGGATGGGACTTTTATGATGCTACTTTTTCCAATCGGACATCCCGCTTTGCAGGTCTTTGCTGATTGTCTACGAGAGACGTGTGCATGTGTGTGTGCGTGCACCCTATGTTTTTTCCTCTTCCAGCGTCAGTCCGTCCGGGGGCGTTGCTTGACGTAAGGAAGTGTCCTGTTATGTTGGCCTGAGGCCCAACACCCACTGCCCTGCTCTCTTTACTCTGGTCAGGGGAAAGATGACGACCCCGGGTGCATTTTTCTGCAATCTCATTTTGGGATCGATGAGCAGAATGACGGGGATGATGTCTTTTGGAAATGTGAGAGAAGTTGGCAGGACTGCCCCCATTACCCCTTCCATACTTGTCTCCCGGACCCAGTATTTGAGCCTCTTGAGGATGAAAGTCGTGGATGGGTTGCCCCTCCAGCCTTCCAGCGTGAGTCCGTCCGAGGGCGTTGCTTGAGGTAAGGAAGTGTCCTGTTGTGGTGGCCTGAGGCCCAACACCCACTGCCCTGCTCTCTTTACTCTGGTCAGGGGAAAGATGACAACCCCGGGTGGCATAACAGCCGGAACATCACTGTCGTCCTCTAGTCTCACCAGTTGCCTCAACCGTTTGTGCGGATTCTCTGAGTCCAGGTGTTGATCTTCGTCAGACAGAGGTTCGTCGTCGTCGTCATGGATGATCTCGACCACCCCGAGACGCTGTGGAGAGGGGCTAGAAGGGGGTGTCGCATTTCTGTCAGGTTTCTTCTGCCGAGGCTCGTCCATGTGGGCAGGTACAGTCTTGGCCTGGGCAGGCGAGCTCCTAGGATGTAGGGTAAGAACTTGTCCCTGTTGTGGATCAGGACTGAACTGTCGTGCGGGGGGGGAGCAGATTTGGTGGTCTGTTCCACTGCACTGCCGTCCTTTTTCCAAGTTCGTCGGGTTCCTATGAGGGAGGGTGTGCAGCTTATCACACAGCTCGTGGATGAGCACTTTGGGGTGGTTACAGTACAACATTGTGCAGGATGGAAGATTGAGCTCAGGCAAGAGAAGAGCGCTAGCGCCTTGCGACCTGCAGACGGCTAGGCCCGCCCGCCAGGACCCGCGTGAGCCTGGTGGCTATGGCCGTTGAACAGATGTGCCATCACCACGTGGCTTGAGCACAAGCTACCCCACGGTTGCACTGCATCCGGAGTGGATTTCCCACGCTTGGGGGCGGAGTGCACTGTCGCCAACGCTGTTGACGGTGAAGAAAGGACGTTGAAAGACGACGCAACAGTTGATAGAGACGGAGATTGGAAGCTGAAGACAGAGAGCGAGACAACAACAACCGAGAAGGAGACTGGACAGCACCGCGTGCAGCAGTGGGGAAGACACCTGGGCGAAGAAAGGTCGAAAAAAGGAAAGATGAAAGCGACCCCCGCAACGAAGGTGCGGTGCGAAGAGTGGAGCGTGCACACCGGTCAAAGGAGGCCCGACCGCGAGACTGGGAGTCGGCGATCGATTGGTGATTGGACTCGGTTCGCACACCGCCCCTCGCTGCCACCTTATCCCGACCCCTGCCCGCCCAACCCTTCCTACGCCCCTGCCTGGCTCTGAGTGCCGAAACAACACACCAGCACAACAAACATCTTGTGTCATAAACGTTGGGACTTCAATTAGGGTTGCATGTTCCTGCTGTACACCACGGTTGACTGTTCTATGAATGTTCTACGATTGGGTGCGTATGCTCAAAGTCGGTTGTGATGCAAAGAGAAGGGAATCCAAACATAAACACGCTTTACTGCACAATCCTACATTACGTCCCACCCACCATACCATCATAAATTCAATCACTCACTGTTCTTACATGAGAAGGACAAACAAAAGGGCTTCGAGATGGCCCCGGCCCCCCATCCTACAGGGGGCTTATCTGCCTTGCAATCAGGGATTAAGGAAACAACACAGGGCACTGGGCCTGCACAGGCCAACCATGCGTCCGGGGGTAAGATGGATGAAAGGATGGCGAGTAAAAAGACTGATCAAAGCCCCGGCCAAAAACAAAGCCCCGGCCAGGTGCCCTCCCTGATGACGCACGTAGAAGGTTCCTCACACGAGTCGAAGAACAAAGGGGGATCGCCACAAATACCGTCGGACATCGGGAGTGGGAAACAAGCCATTAAAGAGGAAGGCACGTGGAAGGACAAGGTCATGAATCAAGGCTCTGCTCGCCAGGAAGCGAACCCCTGCCCCAAAGAATCCACCAAGCCACCCCCCCAAGTTGCTTAGAGCGCTACCGGCCCCGGCTCGGGCTGATGCGATCAGCTCTTCCACTCTCGACTCCATGACGCCATTAAAGAGTCACCTCATACAACAACTGCATGTGGAACCGGAGAGGAAATTTCAAGTTAGGGAAGGATACATCTACTCCCACTCGATATTCCCTGCACAGGCAAAAGCAGCTAGGGATGCAATCTACTCCCACAAGGCGGTACACTTTTGATTCCAAACGGCACAATCGGCGATACTGATCAACGACAAGGTGAAATGGTTTGCTGATATACTCGATAAAATCAAACTGGACCGCCAGCTGGTGCACGACCATTTTCTCGTGGAGGTAGACAACCCAGACTATATTACTATTGTGGCCCTCTACCCTACAGATAAGCATTTGATTTTGTGAAACAGAGGATTGCAATTCAGGGGATGCCCTGTGCAGCTGTCAGCATGGTCTCCGGCCAACCCACAATCGACAGACGAAAGGAGAGGATATCTCATGAATTCCAATTTCTGGGTGGAATTCAGATTTGCCCCACTCAGTGTGCAGGGAGCGATACTAACTGACTTGGAAAATATCAAAGGATATATCACAGACCTGCCCCAATTTTTGGAAAAAAGAGACGATTCGCTCCTTGTCGCTGTGGACTGGGATCCAAAGTACCCCTTCCCCATCAATGAGGAGTGGTGTTATTCTCACGGAGGAAAGGAATGCTCTGTCCCGGTCAGCCATACCCAGGATCCTTGTTGTTACGCCTGTAAGCACAGAGGGCACCTTAATACCGACGAAACATGCCCAAAGAACAGAGGCAAGGCAAAAATAAAAGGGCTTGTGGTCCCCCACCCCTCTGATGAGGAATGGTGGTACCCTGAAGAGAGGGAGTTGGGAGGATGGATTCTTGGAGCATATGCAGACGGTACCCCGGGGAAATGGATATGGCAAGGCGTTGGCAAACCAAGGGCTTTCCCCTCGGGGCCCAGGGTGCAATTAGGCAACGACACCAAATTCAAAGGGAAATAGGACCCCACCCCAGAATTGGAGAAAAGAGACCAGTGTCCGCAACCTGTCCCTGCAAAACAGTGTCCCCATCAACCCCATCCCCGTCAAAAGTACCGACCCAAAGCGAAGGAGAATTTGGAAACTGCCTCCAACGCCCAGGATGAGAGGGGGTCAGACAGGGATGAAGGCAAATAAATCACGTTAACAGTGGTTCACATACCTCGGCCCTGAAAACCCCGTGGATTGGGAGCAACCGGCCTTCGGACTGCCACGATCTGCAGGGAGACAAGAACCTTCGACCCCCCCCCCACCACAATGAGCTGGAAGGTCCACCCTCCCTAGTGGGCGCACTCAACTCAGACCACAAAGGATTGGAGTCTCAAGGCCAAGGGGAACAGTCCCGTCCCCCCCCAACTGCGCCGAACTCAGAACAGAAGCGGGGGCACCACACTCAGAGTTCGACAGGGGCAGCCGAATCCTACAGGGATGAAGGGTCGAACCAAAAACAGGGCGGACAGGAACCGTCCCCCTCCCCAGAGGCCGCACTGGACTCGGACCACAAAGGCATCAAGACTCAGGGCCAAGGGGAAGCACGTCCAGCCCCCCCAACTGTGACTAACTCAGACCAGATGGGGGGACACTGCACCCGGGACTTGGTAGAGGCAACCAAACCTCTGAGGGACGGAGGGCCGGTCCAGAACAGGGGAGGGAAGGAACTGCCCCCCTCCCCTCTGGGAACACTTCACTCAGACCACAATGGCTTCAAGGCGCAGAGCCAAGGCCAAGGGCAATTGTCTCATCCCCCCTCAACTGCACATGACTCAAACCACGCGAAACTGAAGATTGGAGTGCTAAATGCCAAAAGAGACTCCGAGGGGCCCACAGAGGGGGGGCAGATATTGGCCCTCGGGCAAGATATAGCTGAAGTGCGACTTGACACAGGAAAGACAAAACCCCGGTCGCCGCAACATATGTAGCTCAAAGCTAATTCGTTACTTAATAAGATAAAAGGTGTTGCTTTCCCTCTCCATCGACACCAACATGAAGACCAACACACAGCCTGCCCGACAACCACCAACAATCGCCTCCGACATCATACTACGCAAACCCGACCATGTTGACGGCGACGATGAGGGAGAGCGGAGGTCCACATACATGACCATGTCCCCACAGGACAACCTTCCAGAGGGGGGAGACGACAACAACTAGGGAACCCCACAACGGAGATTGCGGGAACAACATCTCACGTGAGAGAGGTTGTCCCTCAGATTACAGGGGAAAAGAAATTCCTCCCTCTCAAACACAAGAGCAATGCCACACCAAAACCTGCTCCCCAACATTCGATCACACCGACAATGGAGGAACAACAGACCCCGGATTTGGCCCGACTGAAAGGGGAGACTGATGCGACAACTCAGCTGCAATTGCCTCAGCCTGCAGAGGGGTTGGAACAACAACTGCTGGCCCCACAAGTGCCAACCCAGCCGATGCCCCCTGAGCTGTCACAGTCTCACCACTTGGAATTGGAAAAGCTGCACATCGACCAACAACAACTCCTGGCCGGCCTCGCAGAGCAGCAAACACAAAACCAAATTCAGCAGCAGTGTCATCCCTCCGGCTCCCAGCCTGGACACAACCAATACCAAATCCAAGAGGCTTCCCATCAACAACCACAACAACAGCAAAAGCAACAACTGCCGCCGTTCCGGGAGCCTATCAACGACCAGCGCATGGATGACGCACAGCAACTGGAAGACCGTTCCCACCAAACACACCACCTGTCGGTAAACCAGTGTGCCCAACAACTACACCTGGAAATGCCTCTCCTTGGCCACCAGCAACTACACACGCTGCAACACGAGCCGCAGCAGCACGCATGGCAACACGAGCAACAGCAGCAGGCATGGCATGCACAAGCCCAGTTGCACGACCAGCGAGGCGTACACCAGACGCAACTCCACGTGCTGCACCAAACGACGCAACAAGCCCACCAGCTTCAACAGCAACAGGCCAGGCATCAGAGAGATTATGAGGAACAATACCACCTCCTGTTGCAAACCCAACGCGCACAGTATCACCAACAACAATACCAACAGAGAATGATACAACAGCAACAACTCCAACACATGCACTTGCAGTGGCAACAACAGCTATGCTGTCAACAACAGCAGGTCCTGCAGCAACAACAGGAAAAACTACAAAGGTACTAGCAACAGCAAGCCACACTGCAAACTCACATTCCACAAAACCTGGAGCAACAGTCGCTGAGGTGTGCGAGTGGGAACAACCTCCAAATTGAAGACGGCCAGGCTCAGGACATGGATACCTCGGCCCCTGGTGGAACCGGAGTCCGACAACAACAGTTGCCGACAGATATGGATATCCAACTAACAGTCCCAATGCCATCAGAATTGCACAAAGACAACCCTCCGCCATCATCTCTGCCACTTGCTGCCAACGACGAGGTTAAACAAAAGCTGGAATTCCTCATGGAATGGACTTTGGTGAAGATATTCTCACTGTCGGACGACAGACCTGCGTATAGGCTTAACAACAAACACTAGGGCGAGGCGAAAATTATCCTTATGTATAGCCCTTGAGTCTTGGCGACGGTAGAGAAATAGGACAATGTAACTGCTATAGATTGGATGGATGTTGGGGATGCGATTGTCCTTGTAGTTAACGAATTCCTTGACAAAATTGAGGAATACGCGAACAGCACATTCGGGGCAGGGGAAGTACCTCCTGCCAACAACCCAACACATACAAAATTTGAGGCATTCTATCACGAAGGTCTCGCCTGACCCAAAATGCTCATCCACGAGTTGTGTGATAAGCTGCACGCCCTCCCTCACAGGAACCCGACGAACTTGGAAAAAGGACGGCGGTACAGTGGAACAGACCACCAAATCTGCTCCCCCCCCGCACGACAGTTCAGTCTTGATCCACAACAGGGACAAGTTCTTACTCTGCAGCCTAGGAGCTCGCTTGCCCAGGCCAAGACTGTACCTGCCCACATCGACGAACCTCGGCGGAACAAACCTTACAGACATGCAACACCCACTTCTAGCCCCTCTCCACAGCGTCTCGGGGTGGTCGAGATCATCCATGACGACGACGACTGACCCCTGTCTGACGAAGATCAACACCTGGACTCAGAAAACCCGCCCGAAAGGTTGAGGCAACTGGTGAGACTGGAGGACGACAGTGATGTTCCGACTGTTATGCCACCCAAGGTCGTCATCTTTCCCCTGACCAGAGTAAAGAGAGCAGGGCAGTGGGTGTTGGGCCTCAGGCCACCACAACAGGACACTTCCTTACCTCAAGCAACGCCCCCAGACGGACTGACGCTGGAAGGCTGGAGGGGCAACCCATCCACGGTTGTCATCCTCAAGAGGCTCAAATACTGGGTCTGGGAGACAAGTACGAAAGGGGTAATGGGGGCAGTCCTGCCAACTTCTCTCACATTTCCAAAAGGCATCATCCTCGTCATTCTTCTCATCGATCCTAAAATGAGATTGCAGAAAAATGCAAAATTTAGTTGGTTTACACACCAACTACTTATGGATCTCAGCACCAAACGATTCAGAACCAACATTGCTTGAACGCAGTCCAAGATCCTGGCCTTTATGCAAATGTTTTTGGAGGACAATGTGCTGCAAGCACACAATCAATGGGAAGATCCCCCATCTGTCCTCCCCATCAAAATGATTGGTTGAGGAATCTGGGTGCTTGGTGCACAACAAAAGTTTAATATTGTTGCGTTATGATGAGTCGAAACCCGATGACTGAATCTCACACAAGCTAAAGATCAACAGACCCCCATACCAACATGCCGTTGCCAGTTGCCGCCAACCTTGTTGGTCCCACCCCCCCGACCACCGCACCCCCACCCGCTCAACAACACCATCCCCGCCCGCCTCCATGACCGTCTTCCCCCGGATCAGAAACCCCCCCCATTGGGCGGTCAAGTTGGCCAGGGAAGACATCGACATCCGATCATTGAACATTAACGGCCTCATCCAAGCAACAACGGACAGAAAAAATGCCATATGGGATATGATCAAATCCCCGGTCTCCGGCGGCTGGCCTGATGCAGTGTGCATTTAGGAAACACATATCCAAGACACACCCCAGCATGTGGTGAAAGCGAAATTCATATGGCCCTACACATGCTACTCGGCGCCGGCAATCGACAGAGCATCAGCCGGAGTCGTGATATGGCTACCGCCGTCCTCGAAACTTAAACCGGTGGTGGTGCAGCACGACCAGCGACAAGGACGATGGGTGTGTCTCAAAGTCGCGTATGAAGAATATGAGTTCTATCTTAGTATCTTGTCAACGTGTATGCACCCAATGACCCCACTACCAGGGTGGACTTGTGGCTTGTTGTGCACTAACACATACTGAAAGATGCCCCGACCATTATGATCGGAGACTTCAACACTACCCTGGACCCGGCAATGGACCGTAGGTCCACCTCTCAAAGGGCAGACCTGGAGTCGTCCTCTTTGTCGTAACTGGGCCCGGATATACTCATGCTTAAACAGCTGATGGCGGATAGGGAACTCGAAGATGCCTACAGACTACTGCACCCTGCCCAAAAAGCCTACACCTGTCTATCCTCCAGAGGAACCCGGGGCTTGGCCAACTCACGAATAGATCTCGCTCTGGTATCAAAGGAACTGATGGGCTTGACCATGGCTGCAGAGATAGCTGCAATCAGCCCATGCAAATCCTTTGACCACAAAATGATAACTCTGGACCTCTCCTTCCACACTCATATCAAAAGAGGACTGGGTTTCTACAAGCTCAACACTTCGTTGATGCAGCTGACAAAATTCAAGGAAATGGTTCGGGAGTTTCGACAGTACTGGAGGTCCACAAAACCACAACAGGAATCAAGACAAACTGTGGCCTGGTTCAACGACGACATCGCCCAACTGAGAGACAGGGCCAAAAAAAATTCCATCCAGAGTGCAAGAGACCGCAAGGCAATAATCGATCACCTCATGCGGGAACTTGAACAATGGGATGAGTCGATCACAGACAACCCCCACCACATCCCCTCCTTCGAAAAGCTACAAGAAGTAAGAGACCACCTCCAGGCCTACATAGAAAGACAATCACAGATTCACAGGCATGGAGGATACAAGCTAGAATAAAAAGAGAACACACAAAAGGAATGATGGCGAGGTCCTTGTTCAACAAAGCGAAAGCCCGCATGCGGGCTTCAGCTGTCTCCAGGCTCAGACACCCCCTAGATGACAGTGCTCCGGTTGCTACGAATGCTAATGCTATAAGTGATTACGCCGCCAAATACTTTACGGACTTGTTTACATCATGAACCCCCAACAAAAACCCCGAGGATGTCCGGGAAGCCAGGGAAGAGTTGCTTCGAGCTGTGCAATCGCGCTTAACACAAGAACAAAAATCAGACCTGGATAAGCCTCTCGCGCAGGATGAGATATAAGAGGCCTTACATGACATGGACGAAGAGAAAACACCAGGGATTGACTCCTTCCCGAAGGAGTTCTGGGTGTCGTTCTGGGACCTCCTCAAAGATGATCTGATGGAGTACATAAAGTTGTCCAAGAGGAAGGTTCCTTTGGGGGTATGATCGGTCAAGGGGTGACTACCCTCCTTTACAAAAAGGGAGACAAAAATGACATTAGAAACTACAGACCTATCACCCTCCTCCCGGTCCCCTACAAACTGGTGGCCAAAGCTCTCACCATTCACCTACTGTCGTTCATGAACCTGCTAATCCACCCTGATCAAACAGGATTCATGCCAAACCGCAATATCCAGGACAACATCCAGCTGGTCAACGAAACTATCAAATACGCACGCCAGCGCAGAGTCCAAGCAGCCATACTGTTCATAGACTTTGAGAAAGCATATGACCACGTCGATTGGGACATCTTGGACATGTGCCTGACGAAAATGAAATTTGGTACTCAATTCTGCCAATGGGTGCAAATCCTTCACAGATCGGCCACCACAAACATAATGCTCAATGACCACCTCTCAGCGCCAATACAACTGCGGAGATCAGTCCGCCAAGGGACCCCATCACACCCCTGCTCTTTGTTATAGTCATGGAGGCCCTGACGACACTGATCCGAGCCCACCCGAAAATAAGTAAAATACCAATCCTAGAGATCCCTGACCATCTTATCCTGACGACGTCACTGTTTGCTGATGACCTCACGGTCCTCATACGAGCGGATCGTGACAGTCTGCAAGCCCTGACGGGGCCTGGCCCAAACTATACAACGCTTTTCATTGGCGGCGGACATGAAAGTGAATTGGGGCTCAAAGACAGAGGGTTGCTCACTCCACCCTCAAGACGTGGCCCCGCCACTGGACCCGTGCGTAGCATGGGCGAGAAAAGAAGATGCCATCAGGATACTGGGAGTGAAGTTAACGGCAATGAGACCCCCAGTGGACCATGGAGACAACCTTGTCAATATGGCCATCGACGGCCTAGCAAGATGGGATGGACTGCACACATCATTGGTTGGACGGGCGCTGACAATCAACAATGCTATCCTCGCAGGTACATGGTACAAACTAGCAGTGTGGCCACTGACACCGCAACAATATGCCAGGCTGCGAAACCGCTCACATCGTATTTATGGAAAAACAACACTAAATCGGACAGGTGCCTGAACAGGGTGTGTTGGGATACCCTCACACAACCAAGAGCCAAAGGGGGCATGGGGATACTGGACCTTCAAAGGGAGACTGAGGCCATGATGTTCAAAGTGCTGACCAGACTCTTTGTTGGAAATAACATTCCATGGAGACCCCTGGCCTGCGTGTAGATAACCGGGCTGGCTCCGGAATCGGTACCCTCCAACCACATACACCCGTTCCAATGGCTGACAAATAACCATTGGTCGATCCTGGGCCCTCGCCGCCACACACAAGTGATCGGCGGATCATGTGCCACCAGACAGGATATCCATAACGATCCCCTCTGGCCTAGCATGATTAAACTATCGAGGACGCGAGACCCCAAACAAAAACGCTCTCCCAATAGGTGGCACACAGTACAGAGACAGCCGCTGTTCGGAAACCCCTTCATCCAGGATGAGGATGGGAACCCCTTTATGCTCACAACCAACTCACCATGGCTGATCTGGGCAAAAAGAGGAATCTACACAGTGGGCGACCTCTGGGACCAGGTCGAACAGAAATGGGTCTCGTTGGACTGCTTACGAACCAGACTGAAGCATGTGAGGAACGTCGAAGAGAAAGCTCGCCAACTCATGGATGCACTGCCTCTAGCCTGGCAGCAAACCCTCAAAACAGGCCCAACGATTCGACCACAAGGCTGGGTGGTCAGATATGTAGAACTGCGCGGACCGGAGAAAGTTTACAGGGTCTTCAACATAGACTGTGGGAGGTGCACACTGGAAGCTTTTGGCCTACACACCCCGGGAATGCAGCTCTCTCACCTGATCTGGGATGAGGACTCGGATATCACAGAATCATGGGTGGGACTGATGAATGTCAGAGTAGTGGGGGACCAGGGCAAAGGATTCCAGCCGCACGAGTTGTCCACGCCCATCGCTCTGGTCCCTTTTGACCCGGAGGAATGGGAATGGACGGGCCAACAAAACTTGCATATCTGGGACTACACGGTCAAAGGAGGGTACAGTGCAGCTCGGCCCCAACAACAGATAGGACAAACGATCTCACAGAGATGGGAGCGAGACTCACCACTGAACCCACAGCTGCTGCACAGCCTCCCTTGGACCAAATATGTAAAACTCATGCCCACAAATCTCAGATCCTTGCAATGGCAAATCTTGCATCGGTTTCTCCCCACCCCCGATTGGATCGTATCCAGAACAGACCTCGAGCAAAAAGGAATGTTGTCCCCCATCTGCACGTACTGCGGCAGGGCAACTCTTGAACATTGCCTTCCGGCATGCCCGATGGCTGCTCAAATATGGAGGTTGTGGGACGCAGCGTTCCACTCGCTAACGAACCACCACATCCAGTGGGACCTGGGTCTCATCCTCCTGGGCAAAAACCAACAACTGCTTGCAAACTAGACCCCGTTCGCTGCTAACCTCTTCTCATATATGACGTTACATGTCCTCATGCAAGCCTGGAAAGCAAGGTGCTCCTACGAGAGAAAAGACCACCAGTTTGGACTGCAGAGAGCACAACAGGAGATAGAAGATGAAATCAGATCCCAATGCCTGGAAGACCATGAGACAGGAGTACCACGATGAAAAAGATGCCATCCTCAGGGAGGCTATTCGGGAATCGTATTGCCAGATTTGGCAAATCCTGACAGCCTGTGACTGACTCAAAACATAACTAAAACAGTCGAACATTGTTCAACATGGATCAAAACCTAGCGTTCCAAAGGGTGCGGGTTGGGGAATGGGAGGTCACTTTGCCTACATGTACTGGGCCCCAAACAGAGGGGGTACAGCCTGGCTCCATGAGTAAAATCCGCGACTGGAGGGAAATAGCAGCCATGGGACTCGGGTTTACTGCCACCCAAATACAGCTGTCATGTAGGCAAAAGACTTAGGATACTGAGTACGTGTGTAGCCTCATTCACGAACTGTCTCCTTTGTGGGTGGACCATGCAGCTACCGGTACCGCAATGAAATGTCTGTGTAAACAAGGAAACATGTTGTTCTGGGACGCTGGACCCGGTTTCCAGCAGGCGCAGCTCCCCACCAATAGATGGAGCCTCCCCGAGAGTGATAGCGGTGTCTGCTCTTATCAGCACCCCTACCACCACCTCGGGTTGTTCTGGAACAAAAAAACAACAACAACAACAACAACAACAACAACAACAACAACAACATTGTGCGGGACGCCGGGCCCGGCTCCCGGCTTGCAATCAAAATAATTACTCTTGTAAAAAAACAAACGGGAAAACTAGGGCGCTGTCACTGTTTCAGTTTGAAAATGCGCGAATGTTGTGTCAAACCGAGGAAAATCGTGAATGTATACCACCCAGCTTTAGGGTCGGGTGAGGATGTGTTGTATTCGAGGGATGCCGGAACTGGATTTAAAACTGAAATCGTGAATGTGCCCTAGTTACA
>BFEA01000311.1:937780-956656 GCA_003427395.1 Chara braunii | reverse complement strand
TTTTTTTTTAAGCGGGCCCAGTGCCCAAGGCTGATATTACCAAAGAACATATCGAGGCTGGGGTCCTCACAGTCTACCCGGAGTAACCGAACCGAAATTGCTGAGAACCGGGCTCAGGGTCCCTCATGTGATGATGTAACTGATTGTGATAATGGTGTTACCAATGCTGATGATGATTGATATTTGTAAAAGACCCTAAACCCACAGTAACTCCTAGCCTTCCTTGCGCCAAAAACATAGTAACTCGGAGACAAATACGACCCTAACCCACGTCAGCCATAGCTGATCCCTTCTCGCCACCTAGCAGCCCCCCCCAGTTCGTCCTTAGATTGCCTKCCTCCCTCGGCAACCCCAGGTCTCTCTACAAGGCCTCACGCTCCCGTGCAGGTTACAGGGCAAAGCCCCAGCTCCGGCCAGCGTCGTCCTGGCATCGACCAACCAGGGGCACAGAACAGAGCAGCTCTGCGGATGTCAGTCCGGATTCGATCATTTCTGAGCTCCTATACGCCGGATGTAAACGAAGGCTAGTTGCTACAAACATAACATCAGGAACTTATTATGATTGGATTAAGATGGAGAATAGGGATAAACCACCACTGATGATGATGCTGATGGTGATGAAAAATTGGATTAACTGTAGTAAGCTATGCTTTTTTTTTTTTCTTCTTTTTTTTTTCTTTTTTGAAACAGCTCCATCTATTGGTGGGGAGCAGCACCTGCTGGAAACCGGGTCCTGCGTCCCTTGAATACATCTTTATAAATCGTTCCATTTGAAACGGACTCCACTGTGCTGGAAACGGGTCCAGCGTCCCATGTTGAAACTTTTAACCTCCTTCCTAGCCTGTGGCCTGGTCAGGGTAAAGGGTGGAAAGCCACTGGGGGGCACCAGTGGAGTTTCCCTCCTTCACCCAGCCTCGGCCTACCCCCTACTTCCCTCGTGGCGTCTATTGTACCTTGAGGATCATGTTCTGAGAGTTCAGATCAAGGGCTGAGACAGACAGTACATTGCCCATGCCGGAAACCCGGTCCAGCGTCCCTTATTAGTGCTGTCCATCCTACCAATCCTGCGGTGTATCCATCTGCGGTGGTCCCTCTGCTGACCACTAGACTGAACTTGTAACCGGAAAGCTGAAACAGACAGTACATTGCCAATGCTGGAAACCGGGTCCAGCGTCCCATGTCGGAGCTATTCATCCAACCAATCCTGCAGTGTATCCATCTGCTGCTATCGCTCTACTAGCCATTAGACTGGACCTGTATTGGAAGGGGCAGAATGGGCAGAGGTAAACAGGGGTGAGCAGGGATAACCAGGGATAACAGGGATAGACAACCAGGAAGGGTACAAGAGGGGGCAGAGATCCGAAGATGGACCCAAAAAATCAGAGCAAGGGTAACTGAGCTGGAAGAGGGCAGAATCAGGTAGCCAGAAAGTGGACCGAAAATATCAGAGCAAAGGTAACGGAGCCGGGCCGGTTCCACCGGGCTGTGTTACTGTGCTCATGGGGGAAGGACCTCTTCCAGTGCCAGTGGGTGGGGGGGGAAGGGGTCTGCAAATTCTTGAGCCGGGTGTAACCTCTCGCCGGGATCGAGGTTTGTCCACTCGTGGAAGATCAGCTGATAATCTCTTGCTATCTCCTTCTGGTGTCCTTCTTGCAGCTCTCCGTCCTGCTGGCAATTCTCAGACCATCTTACCTCCGCCACCCATCCTTTTCTTTCCCCTCGCAACCAATCCTGACTGAATCGGGAGATAATCCTGTTGATGTCAGACCAGGAGTTCATTTGGTCAAGTTTGTCTTTGGCCGCCTTCCACTGGGCAGCAATTTCATGTTGGACTAATAGGCGCAACTGTTCTGTGACTTCTCCTTCCTCAACCCTTGCCCCTTCTATTTCCAAAATGCAACGCTTCCACCAGATGACCCACATGACCGCCCGCCTGCCCAAATGAAACATATTCTCCTCGAATGTGTCTCCCCGAATCGGAGGGTAATGACCTAGTAATATAGCCCTCCACTCCCATGGCCATTCTGCACCGGGGACAATGTGTCGCCAGATCCTGTCCCAAACCCTCCAGAGCAAAACCGAAGTTGGGCATTGGAGGAAGATATGTTCAATTGTTTCGGCCCTTTTCCTCCCCGTGTAGCCCATAAGACAACTATGGCACCAGGGTAACGCCCGACCTTGCTGCTCCAACCGAGTGTGATCTATCAACCAATCGTTGGTAGGCAGGCATCGGTGTGCTATTTGCCACTGAAGGGCCGAAATCTTAGCGGGTCTATTCTTAAGTTGGGTGAACCAACGGATCGGCTTGAGCAAGTCTCGGTCCACGTTAAGATGTCGATGCCACCTGTCCTCAACCGTCTCCTGCAGTCTCCGTTTGGGACGGAGCATTCGGTAGGCTGATTTAATTTTTAGATTGTTAAGTGTTAGTTGTTTTGTCGGCCCTTGTCTAGTCGTGGTTCCCTGGGACCAATGCCACTCGTCGGGGTCGAAGGGGAGATCCTCAATCGGGGTTGTTGGGCGGTAGGCGCATCGTCCTTTGCCGTTGTTCAGGACTCTGATGCAATATATGTTCGATCTGTCTTGCCAGATAAAAGAATCCTGGCGGCCCCGTAGGGTGCCATCCTTGTCGACGAAGAAAATCTCAATTAGGACCTATGATTGGTCTACAATATGTACTTGTCCTATCTCTTCCTTGTGATCAGGTAGGCAAACCCAATCTCCCTCTCTCAGTTGAGGCCCGTTTCGAAGGATGCTATACCATTGGAGAGGGAAGCTTTCAATGAGTTCGTTTAGTGTCGATTCCGTGAGATGGCAGTAACGTAGCCATCCCCGCATCCTTTCTGGGCTCTTCCAACATCTTGCCTCTATGTCCCATAGATCCCCTACCTTGCAAGCACCATGTTTAACCCAACCTTTCCAAGGGGCATCTGAGCTGCATCTTACCTGGCCCAAGGCGTCCGTAATCAATCGGTTCCCAAACAGCGGTTGTTTGAAGATTTCTTCCCATCGATCCGGGTTGGGTCGGTCGGGCGGGGGGAGCTTCCTCCATGTGCGAAGTAAGCGTAGCCAATGTGTGCTTGCGGGGTTTCCATTCTTATCTTTCCTTGGAAGCCTCCTGTATCTGTCTTGTAGCCATACCAGGGGGTCAATCTCCGAGGGGGCCTCAGGTGCTAGGGCAGCGATTTGCGCCAGAGCCAGGGGGGGCCAGGGGGAGGACGGAGAGAAGATAATGTGCTGAAGCCAGCAAAGTGTAAGGGCATGGGATTGAGTGGCCGGGTCCACAATTCCTAGCCCTCCTCTGGTCTTGGGCTGGATAACTGAGTCCCAAGCTACTCAACTAATTGCGTGGGGTGTATTACTGTCCCCTCTCCAAAGGAAAGCTGCTAGTTGTTGTTTTAGTGACCTAAGCCCCCCGTCGCTCATGGGCTATATAATCGATTTGTACCGAAGTGTGGCCAAAACCACATTATTAATGACCAGGGYCCGCCCAAATAACGATGTGTGTTTTTTATTCCATTGATTTAGTCTAGCGTTTCCCGGTCCTGTCAGCCAGTCATCGTTGGTTGTCGGCTTCCCTTTTGCTGTAATGAGGGCTCTCAAGACTCTCAAGGGGTCTTCCGGGGGGAGCCATGTGATTCGCGGGTTTTCAGGAGGCCTTCCTCCTTGCTGGTGCATCCACCATCCTACCGTCTTCTGCCCCCAATTTACTGTCATATCGGAGAGCCGACAAAACCGGTTCATGAGAATTTGGATTTCTTCCATATTACGGTCTGTCGCTTCCATCATTATGGTGAGGTTATCAGCAAAGAGGGAACAGATTGGTACTGTCTCCTTCGGGATATTCGTGATCTTAATGCGGGAGATGTTCTTGTTATGTCTGAGGTTGGCCGAGAGTGCTTCCATTATTACCAGGAAAAGATAGAGCGCAATGGGATCCCCTTGTCTGACAGACCTCTGAAGCTCGAAGGGGGGCGATATCGACCCATTTACCTGCACACAAGTGGTGGCATTATGATGAAGGATCCTAACCCATCGGCGAAAGATCGGTCCAAAGTTCATTCTTTCCAAGCATTTGTCCAAAAATTCCCAGTCAACGTGGTCATATGCTTTTTCGAAGTCGATGAATATAATGGCCGCGTTTGCTTTATTCCGTTGGGCAAGTTGGACCACCTCATTAACTAGTAAGATGTTTTCTTGTATATTCCTTCCGGTCCTGAACCCTGTCTGAGCCGGGTGTATGACATCTTCCAGGACAGATGCCATACGATGTGTCAACGCTTTGGTCACTATCTTATAGACTACTGTGAGTAAAGTAATAGGCCTATAATTCCTAATGTTCATTTTATCGTCTTTTTTGTATAACAGCGATAACACCCCTTTACCCACAATTTCTCCCATTTCCCCGGCATTCCCCACATCCCGATAGTACTCCCATAGGTCCGTGCTCAATTCTGGCCACATGATTTTCCAAAATTCCTTAGGGGATCCGTCTATGCCGGGGGGGTTTTCCTCCTTCATTTGGAGGAGTGCTGCCCATATTTCGTTTTTCGATAGGGTTTCCTCCAGCTGTTCTCGCTGTTGTGGGGAGAGGTGCCAATCCATTGGTGCTAAGAACTCCTTCAGTTCCTTGTCCCTTTCTTCCTTTTGGGAGGGTGGGATCTGGGACGTGTATAGCTGTTTGAAAACGATCCTAGTGATTAGTGTGCAGTGTGCTGTGTCAGTAGCTATGATTTCGTTGTTATTGGGGTCAAAAAGGGCTTCTATGACTGTACGTCTAGCCCGCGCTGTGGCCATGGAGAAGAAATGGGTATCCATGGTAGCTTCCTGAGCAAATTTGGACATTTTTCCCCGAATTCTGATTCCTTGTCATCTATGTAATGCGTATTGTAAAAGGCGGTCCTTTATATCTTGGATAGTGGTGGTGAGAAATTGTGAATCTGCCTGTTGTTCCAGGGTTATTAGTTCTTTGTAGGTAGTCATCTCTTGCTGTTGTCGTTGGGCTGCCTTGGCTTTGGAAAGATCCTTACACTTTTTTGCTAGATAGATTAGACCATTATTAAACCATGTGAGGTGTGAATTGAACAGATGTTTTTGTTGACACCAGAAGTTCCATTCGCCATGGATCATCTGCGTGAAGGTTGGATCTTTAAGCAGGGAGGTGTTTAGCTTATAAAACCCAGGACCCTGATCTGGCCCTTTCCTCATTGTGAGTATAGTTCCACATACCTTATGGTCGAGCCCTGGGTGCGGGCTCCGCGGG
Organism: Chara braunii; assembly: GCA_003427395.1. Classification (NCBI taxonomy): domain Eukaryota; kingdom Viridiplantae; phylum Streptophyta; class Charophyceae; order Charales; family Characeae; genus Chara; species Chara braunii. The sequence goes on along the minus strand of BFEA01000311.1, from coordinate 951,396 downwards.
GGAATCAGCGACCAGCGCAATGCTCCTTCTAGGTCGTTAGAGATAAGGATGAGGTCAATCCTGGATTTTGACAGACGTGCCGGGTCGCTATCCCGTACGCATGTAAAGGAACGCGCCTGAGGATGTAATCGGCGAAAGGAGTCGAAGACTGAAAGTGTTTCACAACGTTCGGCTATCATTCGTTCCTCTTCCATTGCGGCGAAGGAAGGGGATTCTTGGGCGTTCCATCTGTCCAAGCTCCTGTCGGGGGTAGCATTAAAGTCCCCTACTATGACGAGGGGGATGCCCTCCGGCACTTGTGCAGCCAGCTTCCCCAGAACTTCCCTTCGTTCGCCGACGGTGCTGGGTGAGTAAATACAGAGTATGCATAGTAGTTCCAGTTCCAGCATACCAAGGACCGATACCCACCGTCCCTCTTCCTCATCTACAACCCAGTGAACTGGCTGAAATCTGGAGTCCGGAGGGACCCAGATTGCTACTCCTGCCGAACCTGGTCTGGGTGCGTGGGATCTGAACGCTGTGTGAGGCCAAACCATCCTATGTGCTATGTTATGCTCCGGGATATCTTGTAAGTGGGTTTCCTGGACGCAGGTGACGTCCGGCCATCGTCTGCCTCCTACTCCTCTAAGCTGGTCCTAGATGGCTTGGCGCTTTTCAGGTTTGCTCGACGCGAGACCATTTACATTAATGGATCGTAGATCAAGGTCGCCCGAGTTAACTCGTTTCTGCCATGCCGGGTTCAGAGGGGTTCTTACAATATAATGTTTCTAAATCATCCATTGTATCCCTTATTTATAGTGCGTGCCATGACTTGTCGTCCCATCTGTCCAGGAGTAGAGTTCTCTTCCTCGCCAGCTTACACATACATCTACATATATCGTCCTCTGGCCAATACTCGCTGGCTTTGACTTTTGCACATTGGAGATCCAACAGTGCATTGTGATTGAACCAACGTAAGTTGGCTGTCTTGTTGCTTTCAAACTGCAGGAAGAGGTCGTTGTTGGCCATTTGATAGTCGCTGGTTCCGAGCAACCGCACTCCCGCTCTTGCGCCCGGGGCGTAGTGTGAGGTGATAAAGGTGCGCATTTGGTCAGTAAAAAGTCTGTCCCCGTCCTCTCCCTCCTGCGGTGAGAATTCTCACCCTTGTAATGTTACGCCCCCATGTTCCCCTATCGGGGAAAGGCCTATTTCCCATTTCTCATCAGTTTTCCTCAGGGGAACCACTAGAACTCCCACCTGTTTGGACAGGGGTGATTCAAAAAGACCTCGCTCTATGAGTTGTCTAATCTTGAGTCTTCGGGAGGTTAGTCCTTCGTCCAGTCCTTCCATGCCTTCTGCGCCTCCCGTGCTTTCCTTTCCCTCAATCGGGGCGGGCTGGGTGTGCCCTTCCTGTATTGGAGGGTCTTGGCCTGGAGTGGGGGATTCCTTGGTGGGAGGGGGACGGAAGCGGCTTCTTGCTACGGCAAGTATGCGTTGAAAAGCTTCTGCCCATGTCAAATGAGCAGGGGGGTCAGTGGTCAACGCATTCCTGAGTATCGGGCTGTTATTGAGGAGGAGTATTGCTCACCTTCGTGGGGAAATTCGGCCTGCAAGTGCTTGATTATCCATTCCGTCACAACTTGGATTTTTTTATCTAGGCCCATTTCCTGGGGGGGGGCATCTGGGTCTGCCGGGTCCTTCGGGCCCTCCTCCATCTCTACGTTCGGGGGGGGTAACGTCGACCTCCATCGGTTGTGCCCCAAATGCATCTGAGCAAAAATCAGGGGATATTGCAGGCGTACTTCCACTCTCCTTCTGTTGCTGGTCCTGCGTTGGCTGTGGGGGTTGTTGTTCTGGGGTGGATGCCTTCTGCTCTTTTAATAGCGTCGGTCGGGCCCTTGACTGCTGCTTCAGTTGCAGTCCTTGGTTATGCGGCCCCTTCGTTTGTTGCAGCTGATATTCTTCTGCTTGCGAGAGCCGTGAGCCGCTAGTAGCCACCTCTTCCATGTTATTAGCCACCGTTTCCACGATATTAACCACCCCTGTCTCACCTGTTCCCCCTTCTCCCCACCCTTCCGTTAGTGCCAACTTTCCCTTGTGATTTTGGGTTGTCCTTGGACCTTCTTCTGCTTCCTTGTTGCCTTCTTTTTGTCCGGGTTTGGAGCCTACCATTTGTTTTTCCAAGTTTGGTCTGCCCGATTCGGTGGCCAGAAGGCTGAAGTGGTTCCCTTTTTGGCCTCCACCCCCCTCAATTTCCTTCGTCTCGCTGTGCTCCTGCACTCTCCTCCCCCTTCCCACCTCTACCCATTCTTCGCGAGATCTCGGTTTTGTAGGGGTCTGCCCCAAGTGGGATTCCAGGGATTTAGGGGGGGGGCACGTCATAGGAGGTCGGAAGCCTTGGCGTGGATCACCCTGTCCTTCCCATGACCATCCAATCACTTCTCCATCTTTTTGTCCCGGTGCATCGATATATATCCACCCTTCATACCCCGGGTCGACCGTGAGCCACCGTGCTTCATCAAAAGGATCCTTTTTCAGTCGCCCTGTGGGTCGGGATGCGCGCAAAGGGCGACGGGCGCAGACTGTCTCTGTGTACAAGTGGCCGTATGCCTGGCATTTGAAACACCATGGCCGGTGCTTGTGGGCGGTGTGGATGCGGTAAATCCTTCCTCCCACCTGAAAAGGGATGACATCATCAATTGAAAAGACGTACCCGTCTGCCAGGTTGATGGCAAGCATGAGATAGTCATCTCTTCGGGCGACATTAGGGGGCAAGGGATCAATAAAGTCAACGACATCGTACTTCTGTGCAAAATCCTGAACGAAAGCAGTTTGTATTTCAATTGGTATGTGGCGGAATTCGACCCAAAAGGATTCTCTCATCATTTGCTCCCTCTGTTCTTTCGGCCGTTGTGGTTTGGGGGGGGCCCAAGGATGGATGCGTACCTCCGATCTCTCACAGCGCAGAGATCGTCAGCTATCCATTGTTCTTTTGTCGGAGACAGACACGCAGATGACCATGATAACTGTGGAAGAGGAGGGTTGGATTAGAAAGTGGTTGCGTGCACTTTCAGACGAGCCTTTAAATGCAGCTAGTCGCTCCCTAACCCAACCTACCTTATCATTTGTAGACTTAAAGGCCGCGTCGTCGTGAAATGCCCAGTAACTAGCGTGTTTAGTGTACATGACATCTCGTGTTTTGACTGCCTCTCCTGGGAGGCCTCGGATTGTGGTCGTCTTCCCGCCTTGATGGATTATCCTGTTTTCGAAGGGGGTCAACATGCGGGATAAAAAGAACGCTCCCGTTGTTGTCAAGTTCCTCAGTGGGATTTGCCATTCCTCCTTCGCTCCCCCTCCGGCTACCTCCTTCCCTCGCTGGATGAGGATTGATTCTTTGGTCATCGACCCCCTCACTTTTTCTGCCTAGGACTGGTGTGAGTCCTGTGCGGACGATGATCCGTCGGTTTCTCCATGTGTAGTTGAGGTAGATGATCCCTGCTGTTGTTCGTCCCGGAATTGGGAAGCCTGTGTTTGATCAGCCATCCTTGGTTGGTTTTGTTGGTCCTGTGTTTGCTCAGCCAACATTGGTTGGTGCCGTTGGTTCTGTTCTTTCCCTCCCTCCCTCCTAGCTCCTCTAAGATGGTCCTGAGCTAGTTGTCTTGCAATCCCCCGGTATAGCAACATTGAGTCCAACTTTTTGTGTACTCGTTGTTGCTTGGTCTTCCCCTTGCCGTAAAGCATGATGAGCTCCTCTCCCACACAGATGCACCTGGGCAGGGGAGATCGAGGCCGGACTGGCTCGTCCGGGACCGGGATCGAGGGGAGGGAGATGGTAAGGTGCCCCTGATCAGGGTCGAGGGTGGCAGGACTTCCTCAGATCAGGGTCGAGTGACACTGTCAAAGGGGGGGGGGGGGGGGGGGGGGGGGGGAGGGGGGGGGGGGTGGGGGGGGGGGGGGGGGGGGGGGGGGGGGGGGGGGGGGGGGGGGGGGGGGGGGGGGGGGGGGGGGGGGGGGGGGGGGGGGGGGGGGGGGGGGGGGGGGGGGGGGGGGCGTGGCGAGTAGAAAATCTGAAGAGAGTTTCTCCCCGATTGGAAGCCCAAGCTCGACGTCCGAACGGGGGATTGTTTCTCGCCGACACTTCCCTTCCTCTTCCCTCCCCCCTCTTCTTCTTCCCTTCTAGCGCTCCTCCTCCCTCCCTAGCTTCTTTCCTTCTCCTATAGCCTCTTTTTATTTGGAATTTTCACCGGGGATCAGGATCGGGATCAAGGGGAGGGAAGCTTTCCCAGATCGGGATCAGAATGGCTCGAGGTGGGATCAGGTCGGGATTGAGGGGAGGGAAGCTTTCCCAGATCGGGATCAGAATGGCTTGGGGTGGGATCGGGTACGCTATTCCACAGGTCAGGAGGGGAGGGGAGGGGGGGCGAGGCAAGTAGCAAATCTGAATAGAGTGTCTCCCAGAGTGGAAGCCCAAGCTCAGCGTTCGATTGAGGGATTGTTTCTCGCCAACACTTTCCTTCCTCTTCCCTCCTCCCTCTTCTTCTTCCCCTCTACCTTCGGTCCTTCTCCTGTAGCCTCTTTTAATTTTGAGCTTTGGGTTCACACGGTGCTTTTCTCTGCCCACTGTCTAAATTCCTCACGAAACAACGGTGCACCTCTATTCGCCACGAGGGCTCAAACCGGAGTGGCGCCCGTATTCAGAAGCATCTGGCTCATGGAGGAAAATAGGAAGGGACCAGGAAAAGTGAATTCCCGACAGACGCTCCCCCTCTTCTCCTTCCTTTTGGTTCTCTTTTGGTTCTCTTCTTCCCCCTCCCCCTCTTCTCCTTCCTTATGGTTCTCTTCTTCCCCCCTTCCCTCTTTCTGTCACCTGTCGACGTTCGCTCCCCCTCTTTTTCTTTCCCTCTAGCTTTCCTCCTCCCTCCCTACCTTCTCTCCATCGCCTGTCAGGTTTTTTTAATTAGACTTTTGGGATCACACGGTACCATCCTCCGTACCCTATCTGATATTCCTCCTGAAGCAACGATGCACCTCTAATCGCTACGAAGGCTCAAAACCAGGCATGTGCCTCCCAAAGGCGTCTGACTCATGGAGGGCAACATGAGGAATAGGAGAGCCGAGGTGACCACGGAGGGAAATGGGAGGGAACAAAGAAAAGTGAAGTCCCGACAGTCGCTCCCCCTCTTCTCTTTCCTTATGGTTCTCGTCTTCCCACCCTTCCCTCTTTCTGTTCCTATCGAAGCTTCACCCCCCCGCGCTCAAAACCAGAGCGATGTCCGTAGCATGTGCCTACCAAGGGCGTCTGACTCATGGGGGACAATAGGAGGAATAGGAGAGGCGAGGTGACCACGGAGGGAAATGGGAGGGAACAAGGAAAAATGAATTCCCAACAGTCGCTCCCCCTCTTCTCCTTCCTTATGGTTCTCGTCTTCCCACCCTTCCCTCTTTCTGTTCCTATCGAAGCTTCACCCCCCCGCTGTCCCCTAGGATCAAAAGCCCAATTTCAAGATCGAAATTAAGGAGGATCGTTTCTCGTCGTCCCTTCCTGTCCTCCTTTTCTTCTTCCCCTATAGCTCTCCTCCTCCTTCCCTTCCCTCTTTCCGTCCATATCGCCTCTTTTAATTTGAGATATAGAATCAATCGGTTCCTTCTCCGCCTACGTTTGGTATGCCTCAATCATTGTTTGATATCTCTCATGCAATACTGCTATGACCTCTACTCGCTACGTGGACATGAAGAAAGGTAGGAGGAAACGGAAAACTGAGGTGAGAAGTCGGCATGGAGGGAACAATGATAAACAAGGAAGGAGCAGGTAGAGAGAGAAAGGAGAGGGGTTGTCGGTAGGGAGGGAACAGTGATAAGCAAAGGAAGGGGCAGGTGGACAGAGAAAGGAGAGGGGTTGGAGGGGGAAGCGGGGGAAGTAGCTCGGCCGAGGAGAGAAGTCGGCAGGGATGGAAGAGTGAAGGACAAAAGAAGGGGCAGGTAGAAAGAGAAAGGAGGGGGGGGCTGGGCCAGGGGAGAGGAGTAAGAGCTATTTCTCACGAACCAATGATACAGCTGCATTGCGTGAGCTTTAGACCAGAACGGTGGCCGTAGCGTGCTCCCTACAGAGGTAACCCAGTTATGGCGGGAAGAGGGAGGAAATGGGGTGAGAAGTCGGTAAGGAGGGGGAGTGACGCAGAAAAGGAGAGGCGGACAGAAAGAGAAAGGAGATGTCCTGGAGGGGGAGGGGGGAGAGGGGGCAGTAGATCGGCCAGAAAGAAATAAGAGCTATTAAGGAGAGGAGAGGACGGAGAGCGAGAGGTAGATTGGTACCTCTGTTACTGCGCCTCCTCTTGCTGTTGACGCGGTCGTTGCCACCCGCCCTATTCCCCCACCGCACCGGTCATCCGGAGCGGGGCCCCAAGGGGAGTAGGGATATGGCTCCTCCCGCACTGTTTTTGTTGCCGTCGAAATCCAGGACTGGCGCACACTTTCGGAAGTGACGAAGAAAGAGCTCCGCAATCTTGGTCTCGTGCCTTCCGCGGATCTTCGCCTAAACCCGGAACACCGTCGCTATGTTGCCGCTGCACTCTGTTCCCGCCTGCCCTACCCCTTCCGCTACTGTCCCACCCTGCTATGGCTTCCTTCTCTCGGCATGCGCCCCACCCCCCTCCTGCCCCACCACCATTCGTTGTCGTTCAACCCCACTATGGTTTCCTTCTTCGCTAGGCATGGGCCCCACCACCAGCCGATCTGCCCCCCATTTCTCCTTCGCTGGTGTCCTTGGTACCCGCCCTGTGTGCAGCTTCGCATCCGCCAGTCGTTTCACGCTTACTCCTACGCAGGCCAGCTGCGTTGCGTGCGCTAAGCGTGGGCCCTCTATATCAACAATTCTGGTCTCCTAATCCTAGAGCAACTTCTAGCCCTCCCTGTACCAGGACATTGTAAAACAGAGACAATACCAACCTAACCAATGTCACACATAGCTGATCTCTCCTCGCCACGGAGCAGCACCCCCCGGTTTGCCAGTGGATTGCCTTCCCCCCTCGGCAACCCCCAGATCTCTCTACAAGGCCTCACGCTCCTGCCTGTGCAGGTTACAGGGCAACGCCCCAGCTCCGGCCAGCGTCGTTCTGGCGCCGGCAAAACAGGGGCACAGAAAAGAACAACTCTGCAGATATCGGTCCGGGTTCGACCTTCCCTGAAATCCTATATCCCGGATGTGGAAGAAAACTCGATGCTGCCCAAAAATTCCAGAACACCAGAAAACTTAATATAACATGATGAGATAATGATACTAGTGATGATGATGATATTGATGAAGATGATTATGTTTTTTTTTTTTTGAGAATTCTAAAGAAATTGACTGCACCACCTTTATTAGATCTAAAGGATTGTGAATACTATGCTATATCAGCTATTCCGACTTCCTAATCCAAGAGCAACTCCTAGCCCTCCCTATACTGGGACACTGCTACTCAAAGACAGTACCCATCAAAGCAACATCAACCATAGCTGACCTCTTCTCGCCCCCGAGACTATCCCCGGCCCCAGAGGGTGTCAAGGCGCCCCCCCGAATTCGCCATTGGATTGCCTTCCTCCCTCGGCAAACCCCAGATCTCTCTACAAGGCCTCGCGCTCCTGCCGTGGCAGGTTACAGGGTAACACCCCAGCTCCGGCCAGCGTCGTTCTGGCATTGGCAAGTTGAGAGCATAGAATAGAGCAACCCTATTGATGCCAGTCCAGGTGCAACCATCTCTGAGGTCGAGGATCCAAATAAAGAAGAAGACCCGATGCTGCTCTAGCTCTCAGAACCCCAAAAAGCTGAAAATAACATGATTGGTCCAAGAAGCTTCCAATAGTCACCGCGCAGAGAAAAATTCCCCGTACACCACCACCGCTGTCCCACGATGCCACCGCTGAGGAGATTCACCTCGGCCCCAACCTGGAACAGATCCCCTCCCTCCCCCCTCCACTAAGGCAGCCAATTCCCACCTAGAGGGTGCCTTCGCCCTCCCCTTTGTCCCTGTCTGCCCCCGCCGGGGTCGAAGGCGACCAACTCTCCCACCCCGGCCCCAGACAAAGACAAACCACAAATCTGCCCCACCCCCGACAGAGCAGCCACCTTCCACCTTGCAGAGCCCCTGTAGAGTAAGGTTCCCCAAGGCCCCCCCACCCATTCCCCCAAAATCCCCACCGTGACCACAGAAACCCTAGCCCGAGATCAAATGAAGCAGTCAATTATCCTCAATGAAGATTTCATGATGGAATACACGAAAAGGTAGATGAGATTTTTGGATTTTGCTGATAACGATGAACAACACCCCGAAGATGATGATGATGAGTATGATGGTGACGACCAACTCACCTGTTGTTGGAAAACAAACTGATGATGATGATGATACTGGTGAGGATGAAAACAAAATGATGATGCTGATCATAGTGAAGAGCAGCACCAACAGCCCCTATGATTACAAATTGATGATGATGATGATGATGATGATGATGATGATGATGATGATGATGATGATGATGATGTCGGTAATGATGATGATGATGATGATGATAATGATGATGATGGCTGATGCTGATGATGCTGACGCACAGTGTCCTGTAATGACAACAGGAGGATGATGGTGGTGATGTCGAGCATCACTATTGATGATGATTTGATGATAACGATGATGATAGCGGTGATGGCGAGCATCACTAATGATGATGATCTGATGATGACGATGATGATGATAACGCACAACGCCCTGTGATGACCGAAGGATGATGGTATTGATGACTACCACCTTTAATGATAACCTGATGTTGATGATGATGATGATGATGATGGTGATGATGATGATAATGAGGATGATGATGATGACGCAAATGATGGTGTTGATGACGAGCACCTTTGATGATAGATGACCATGATGGAGGTGACGAGCGGCACCCTGATGATGATGACGAAACATTATCGTGGTGATGATGTCGATGATAATGATGAACCACGCCCTGTCGATGATGCTGATGATGATGATGATGACGAGCCGCACCCTGACGATGATGATGCTAGCAAACCTTGACGATGATGATGATGACGAACATCAGCTTGACGACAAACTGTGCCCCAGATAACCTCGTTGTGATGGCAATAACAGTGTTGAGTGTAGTTGATTACACGTCCAAGCTGCGCCCCTGATGACGAAAGCAGTCGTGATAGTGATGGCACGGATGATGGCGAGCAGTACCCCAATGGCCGGCCGTTACTGTAATCACTCACACTTCAGGGTACTTAGGGCTAACTCCACTGTACTCCACAGACATCGACAAAGCCGACGCCTCTCAGGCCGAAAGCCACGTGCAGCAACGCAGCGGCAATGGAGCAAAACGTGGAACTCCCAGAGACTGAACGCCACCGGGAGTCAGACCACCTGCCACATCAACTTGTGAGATGGTGTGGTCAAGCGCCTGCGGTCTCTTGCGCGTGCGCTAAGCGCCAGAACTTCAAAAAAGGCCGCCATCGCCACCGCGCGCCATTTCCAGGAACACGTAGCGTCGGGCGGGGCGCAGCGCTCCCGGTAGCGCTGCGCCCAGGCCCAGATAATCTACTACAGGCCCCAAGAGACTCTGGGCCCTAGGTTTCAGACAGGGAGGCACCATTGAAGCAGTCTTACCGTCCTTCCCCTAGCTTACCCAAGGCCAGGCGGAACTCGGACTGCCTGAGCGACTTATACCCCTACCTTTACCCCAGGGTCTAAGCCTTATATATAGTCACTAGACAGTTCTACTCGAATATCAGTAGGAGCTCCTGTGGCCCATACCTGTCCCTACTGCAGATACTAGACCCCACCAGTGACTAGACCCTATGCTTCGTGTATCTGTGTATCAAGATGTGCAGACAGAACCATATGTGGAAACTTGTGTATGTAGCCCGTAGGCCATGTATAATTCTCAAGCTGTGTATATATGGCCGAAGGCTGTGTGTGCTCTGTGAATCAATGTATCAAGATGTAATGGCAGCATCATGTGTGTATATCGAAGAGAACGGGGTAAGCTGGACAAGGACCCCCCCAAGGTCCGAACCAAGCTTGACCTTGTAAGGTGTAATCGAATGACTCTACCATGTGAACGACTAGCAGAAATGCACGAACGTGTGATGTGCCAGACTGGGGAGATCAACAGAACACCCAAGACCAACATCCCCAAAGCAACCCATGTGAAACCCAGAACCAACATACAACACCATGAGCAACCCTTGGGTGGAGCGCAGGCAGTGTCTGTAACAGCTAACCTGCGTCATCCCAATACGATGAGCCGTGCGTCATTCTAACGCCCTGTCGGTGTGCATGTGCAAGGCTGCGGATTTGAACCCGCGACCTCATACCACAATGCGCATTTCCAACTGGTGCTCTAACCACTGAGCTACATCAACTGGACTGTTTGTTTGTTTGTTTGTTTGTTTGTTTCCAAAGGGTGACAGCAATGAGGTATCATTGAAGAACTGGCCTGCACCCGTGGAGTTTGAGGTTATTTTACTCTATGTGCAACCCCCCCCCCCCCCCTTCAAATTGAGATTTCATGTACATTGCTGGGAAATGGGGCCAGCCTTAGCTTACGCATTTGACTCCGTCAGGGTTTAAATGAATCATCTGTCTCTGTTTTCACACTGAGTCACTAGATGGTTTTGGCTTTGTTACACAATCAAGCTCCCAGTTGTGTTGCTGTTGTGATAATTGCGGTTTTAGCATGCTTTACCTGTTCAGAAATCACCCATGCAATCGTTCTGTTGCGTCATCACAGACCGGGAAAGGTCTGTAATGCTCCGGACAAAGGTGCTCCAGTACAAGGGGCGCTGGACCCGCTGTCCAGCAAGTGTACTTCATGTTCAGTAAAAGGGATGCTGGACCCCATTTAGAGCAGGTGCCGCTCCCGACCAAGATACTGGAGCCATCCCACAGGCAAAAGAAAAAGGAAAAAAGGGGTAACTAGGGCACAGTCACTATTTCAGTTTTAAATCCAGTTCAGGCATCCCTCCAATAGAACAGATCCCCACCCGATCCTAAAGCTGGGTTGTATACATTCACAATTTACCTCGCTTTGACACAACATTTGCAAAATAGTGACTGAAACGCATTTTCAAACTGAAACCGTGACAGCACCCTAGTTTCCCCTAAAAAAATAATAAATAAAAAAACCACCCTTGCAAAAGAAAAACAACCGTGACAGCACCCTAGTTTCCCCTAAAAACATAATAAATAAAAAAATCACCCGTGCAAGAGAAAAAACCCTACTGCAGCGTTCACATTGTCCAAGTCCTGGCCAGGCGAGATGAATGAGTGGAGTGACTACGATGACGAAGCCACAGCAGAGGGCCCAGTCCAGCTATTCCTGAATGGGCTGGTGACAGACAAAGCGGAGCAGAGTGACGTTGGAAGGGGAAGTGATGTTGGAAGGGGATAGTGAAGCAAGAGTAGATATTAAAACAGTTCAAAGCAGGGCTACCACATATTGCACAAAACCCGCCTGACAGGCAGGTTGGTTGAATGCCGATGGGAAAAGGACTCAATCCTACAGCCCCAGGATATCCGAGGCTTTAGCTGGTCGCGTTACACCCATATAACACCAACATCAGACAGGGCACTCCAATGGCAGATTGTCTACCATTGCCTGCCCACGCCCGACTGGCTGGTCACACCGACCTCGAACAAAAAAGTTCTCCTTTTCCCCATCTGTCGCTAATGCGGAAGAGCCTCACAACCCGCTCAGGCCATGCTATTTATTGAATGAATTTCAATATACAATGGATAATCCGCAGGAAACCAACATATGTCTGTGTAGGATCCTCAGAACTATACATGAAGAGTCCGAACAAAAAACAGAGTCAATTCACATTCTGTACTCCTAGGATGCCCAATGGTAACCCAGATTTGGAGGTGGTGAGACGCGGCATGGACGGCACTAACAATAAAATACGGGCTAAGATTTTTGCCAGAAGGGTCGCGAGGTACTTACCAGATCTGATAGCTGAAGACCAAGCTGCATTTGTCAGAGGTAGATCGATTTTTATGAATATTGTGACAGTTATTGAGGCCATGGAGATGGTGCAGGAGAACGATATGAACTGGGCTATCCTCCTGTTAGATATGGAGAAGGCATACGACCGGGTAATTTAAACTGGTCGTATGTCATCATCACCACTCTCAGATGGATAGGTTTCGGGGGGAAACTTATGTCGTTGGGTAGTTATGATGTACTCACAATCACTTGCAGCGGTAATGATTAACGGCTACTTCTCCAGAACATTCAAACTGTGAAGATCGTTACAGCAGGGCTGTCCACTGGTCCCCTTGCTGTTCGTGGTCCAACTGGAGACCGTGTTGTGCAACATCCGCAAACATGCTGGAATTCGAGGTTTGCCTGCTAGGGGGAGGGACTGCAGAGTGAAGGCGTTAGCAGACGACCTCTTCGCAGTAGTGCAAAATTCAGAAACCTCTCTGGATGCTCTGAGAGCTTGCTTGAGGGAATACGATACCCTTTCGGAAGCAGCAATAAACTTGTATAAATCAGTTTATCTGCTGTCTTGCTCGTTCTCCTTTAAAGTCCAATGGGGAATGAAACGGGTGGAAGACAACCAATCTGAGCAATTTCTTGGAGTCCAAGTTGCAATGCTATCCTGTGCAGCAGATCAGGATGACCTACTGCAACAAAAGGTGTTACACAGGGTTACTACGTGGGGAAAAGCCCCTCACCTGTCTTTGTTAGGGCGAGCATTTGTGATCAATGTAGCCTTGTTTGCACTTCTGTGGTATGTGGGGAAGGTCGGACCTTTGGGTAAGAGAGTTAAAACGATAGTTAAGAAGAGGTCAACTAGGTTCATCTGGAAGCCAAACAGCGATGACAACCAAGGCTTGCTTTCTAAGGGGGCCTGGGATACGATCTGTTTCAAGCGCCAGGACGGTGGGTTGGGGCTGAGAGACCCAGGGAGACAAAACAGTGCGATGTTGGCTAACTGGGTATTCAAAGCACTGGCGACGAATAGGGAGGAACACTGGCTGTGTCTTGCGGAAGCCTTACTGGCAAAAGGCTGGAACCTCTCCAGGGTGGAGGACGTATGGGTTTGTATTTGGATAGAGGCTTACCTACGCAGGCCAGTGAAGTCGGAACTGTGAGCTGGCTTTCTGAAGGCAGGGCAGAAGGTTAAACCAGATCTCCAAGTTGAGCCTGTTACCAAACAGGAGGTGCTAGACCAAATACTGTTCGAAAACTGGAGGATAAGGGACAAGGAGGGGCAAACACTTGCAGCAAACAGGTCCTCAGGGAGCTTTGGGAGAGCGTGGATCGAGAAGGGAGTTGTTCGCATTAGAGACACAAGCGGACCCGCCGCGGCTCCGCCCACGGCGAGAAGAGCAAAGATCGTGAGAATAGAGGAGGGGGGGGGGCAAGATAGTAGAAGATGCAGAGATGGAGCATGCAGTATGGATGGCAAAAAAGAAAGATTGTTTTTTGTGTGAGCCGTCGTCCAAAAAAAAGGTATACCTGTTGCCGCCCGAATTGTCCTGTTTTTGTTTCTCAATCTATGCGTCTCTCTCGCTCTCTCTCTCTCTCTCTCTCTCTCTCTCTCTCTCTCTCTCTCTCTCTCTCTCTCTCTCTCTCTCTCTCTCTCT